>JAJJMC010010050.1:4975553-5018120 GCA_023531435.1 Papaver californicum
GCTCCTCGGTAATTCTTCTCATACAGCTCCATTCTGCAGGTTTCTGAACTGTAACCTGAAAAGACAACTAAACTTCGAAAGTATTAATAAAACATAGTAATTCACTCAAATATAGCAAATAAGGGTCAGGAAAAACTACTTAAAATGTATGATTTATGCACCTATCAATGGTTCTAGTGCTGCTCCTGTGGCTGGTTTTACTGTTGGTTCCTCCTTCTACAACCACATCAAAGATCAGTTTAGGGTTTCTGAGCCAACCCGGCCAAGACCTGTTTCGAGTCAATTGGAAGCTAATATGACTATGCAGGGACTTAGATGGAATTTTACACCCATCTCTGATACTGACAGATATTCTGGTGCACGCCAAACCTTTAATCAACAGCTGCATTCTCAGTGGAAAAGAAAAGGCCTGGCATACCCACCATATCAGCAGGCTGAAAGTGAAAGGAATGTTAGTTTGCACTCGTCATTAGAGGGACCCAAATATGACACTTTCTCTTTCCCAAAATATTCATCTATCAGTTTCACCACGCTGTGGGCAGCCATATTTCAGAGAAAGGCATGTAGAAGGTTCGAAATCTCGAGACCCACCAATACTGAATGGAACTCCAGTCCACCAATAAAACGCTATTGAGGATCCACCACCTAAACTAGATCCACATCAAAACCAGCTACTTAAATTCTTCATCCTTCAGTATGCCAATCTTTTGAACACCTTCCTCCAATCCCCTACAGATGAAGTGATAGACACATATTTGTGTCTCTATTAGTCCCAATAATGTATATTGTTAGCCCTTAATTATTGTACTAATGCTATTATTTCTTGTGTTTTTAGGTATTTTTGTTGAATAATTAATTGCTGAAAAATCACCTTGAAAAGTGTTAAAGGCACCCATTGGCTTGGATAAGGGCACATCTTCCTCTTGAATATGAGGTTTTAAAAATGAGTAGAGATGTTGTCATAAACTGTAAGACTATTCATGATCCTTTAGCTTGCACTGTGTTTAGCAATCAATTATTTGATGAACCTTTCAGTGAATCGAAGGAAGTCGACGAGGCTTTCTTTGATAATTTATTACGAATGTGATGATCTTCTTGGGATCACTGATTTGGAAGAAGAGGCGTTTAGGAAAACCTTGGATAACCCATTGCATGGTTTTGATGATGACTCTTGTGGCTACCAAGTATCCCTGCTTAAAGTCCCTCACCCGGGACTTGGTATATGTGCCTCTACAATTTTAAAAGATTATCTTCATAGACTTTTTCCCGAGCCTGATTTTATCCAGAATGAAACTCAGTTGTTAGAACCCATCCTCTGTTTGATGTGGTTTACCTGGTCCATGATACCATGATTGATTTTGTTGTCCCACCAATATTTTATTACCAAATGTGGGAACATGTAAATTACAAATGTGTCAGATATTGGATATTGAAGCTAAACCTAATTATTTTAGGAAATATGAATCGACACATTTTCATGAGAATGACCACCAATTTCATATATTCCATTCTGGTCAACCGAGTGAGTCGAATTCGATTGACTTCAAGGATCCGCAATTATTCAGATTATTGTTGTATGATTCGTAAGTTGTGACTAATCCTTTCTTGGTCTGGATGAAGACTTTAAACTTAACGCTCTATGGGAGGCAACCCATATGCTTTTGGTACACAGTGCTGGTAATATCCTTCCCTATATCTTTTACTTTGATCATTATTAATCTCTGTGCATGCTTTTATTCATTATCTTTAGAACATCGAGGACTATGTTCAATTTAAGTTTGGGGGTAAGGGAGAAAAAATTTAAAAAATTTAGTGTAAATATAAAAAGTCCAAAATTTAGAAACTTGTGAACAATTCAGGATGACACTGACCATTCTAAGTAGATGGAAACAAAATTCTTGGTTGTAGGAGTTGAGGGACCCATCTAAATGGTTTATTCATAAAAGGAGAGAGCTCAGTTGTTAGAAATAACATGATAGTCGTCACCATATCTCAGAGTCATCACCATAACACGTTATGTTTTTATTTTTGCAACATTTTGTGTTTCTCTAAGTGATTTGATGGGGCACTAGTATCGCCTTGTTGTCCCTAGGATGAAGTGGATTGATTGAGATCAAGCCCCGTTATTTTGATTGAACTTGACCAATAATAATTAAGAAAAATGACACTTCGATAGCAATGTGTGTGTGTTCTCCCTGTCTTTGTCGCCTAAACAAGCGTGGAATGCAGGATCCACGGGAACTATCATGTAATCTGCTGACAAGGAACATGCGCTTAGATTTAAAAAGATCTAATCATGTTGTCGGGAAAAAAAAAGAGGTAAAAAGTAATTGTATATATTCAATAAATCGACCGTTAGGGCCCTTGTATATACCAGCTGAGTTGATACTAGAAGTAGGATTCATACCAGTGGGTGCGTATCTCAATCCATTAGAGTTCATCTTGGCATGATGTTCATTCAGATATTATGGGAAACTCCGTTCACCTTAGTGCACACTTCTATCTCCATATCCATCTTCTTGTTCATGTACGACTTTCTAAGTAGGACTTTATTTTCTTATATATGAATTTTAGTATGCTTGAGTAAAAACTCGTGTACGGAAATTGGACTCATACAGGGTAATGATTTCCATAGCGAAAGAATTTAGTAGCCAACTAAATAGAATGTTTAGTGTCTTCCCTCAATTGTTCACAAGTAGCTAGAATTTGGAGTAAAGGTTTTGTGGGTACACCTCTTGTAAATCCTCATGAGACTAAAACTCGTCCGATAGGGACACCTATGGGTTTAAAGGCTTGTTGCACATGCTAAGTGCAATCGCGATGCCTGTGAAATTAGTGAGGATTTATTTTTATTTTCTAGATTATATTTTCTTGAGGACTAACAAATAATAAGTTTGGGGGTATTTGATACACACATTTGTGTCTCTATTAGTCCCGATAATGTATATTGTTAGCCCTTAATTATTGTACTAATGCTATTATTTCTTGTGTTTTTAGGTATTTTTGTGGAATAAATAATTTTGGAAAAATCAGCTTGAAAAGTGTTAAAGGAACCTTGAAAAGTGTTAAAGGCACCCATGACTTTTGTTAAAGGCACACATTGTCTTGGATAAGGGCACCTCTTCTTTTGGAATTTCAAATGAATTTGTGGCGGTAAAATATCTTCTCACGCTGTGAAGATTTGCAAAGCATGATTTTTGGAAATAGTTTGTGATTTTAAGACAAGAATATTCTTGCCATTCTAAGAGTTTAAGTACTACAAATAATCCAAACATATGTCGTACATAATATCAAACCAAATCTCGGGAAAATATTTGACCATCGAATAAAAGAGGAGAAAAAAATATATATAGGGAAACTAGGGAATTTCATTCCTCTTACCACTAGATTATGGTCCCATATCTTCTGGATAACTCAAACAACAGTGAGAAGAAAATAATCAAAGATCGAGATCAACACAGCAAGAAATATAATCGAGATTTTTCCATTACTGCCGAGAATTAAAAGAGAATATTTTGAAAGATTTAGTGACGAGAATCGATTGCTTGGTGTTTTAATATAAATAAGGGGTCGAATAGAAGCATAAGGGGGGATGGCAGAGGCCAGAGAGTGAGAAATCAAAATTCAGAAAATTATGCTCATGTGAAGAAGATGAAGAAACCGTCGCCAATAGGTTTGAAGAAGAACATCGTCGTAAAAAGAAGAACTTCGTTGTAAAAACTAAGAACAACGTCGTAAAAGAATCTGTGATCTTTTCTGTTTCATTCAGCGACAGAGAAAGCACCATCTGTAACGTTTATAAACATCTCAAATTCACTGTATCATTTTTATTTCTTCTTTTCAAAGAACTTTTTGGCCATGTATTCATCTTTTGAGTGTGTTTTGAGCACCATGATCTAAACCCCATCACTGGGACAATGGAGGAAGCCATATTTCACAATTATATGGTAAATATATTTAATTCTTTGATGAATTTTGCATTAATTTAATTTGATTTATGATTTTTCTTAATTGGTTGTGGTCTTGTTTGATGGTGTATGCTTAGTCGTAAGTACTTTTGATGCGCCATGCTTATAATTTATATTTAATGTTTTAAAAATCTACTTTGGCAAAGAATTAGAGCCAATATCTTTTATTATATGAGAAAGAATTATCTAGAATTAATATTTGAACCACATGAATATGAAAATTAGTGAAATCCTGAGTCCCAGTCCTTGTAATATTGGAATCATCTTTTATTTATTTTCTAGTTTAAATTAGGATTTAAGTCTAAAATCAAATCGACACAAGTCTGAGTAAACGATCTTTCTTACCACTGTTACAATCACATTATGAAGTCCAACTCAAAGTTCAAAAAACTCATGGAAAACCTACAGTGTTGGTTACACATTCAGTTCAACCTGAAAAACCTTCTAATACCAAGCAAACTCGGCGAACCTACAAGAGAAGGGTGTTTAAGAAACCTCAAAAACTGCCGGCCCACCTCCATATTCCCTTAACACCTGATTTTGCAGCTCAACCTCCACCTCCAAAAGCAAGGAAATTTATCTCACTTTCTAGTATCACTCCACAATCATCTCACAACAACTTGGTATTGAAATCCCAATTCATATACCAAGGAAAAATCAATCCCCCAAATCCAAAACTCATATTACAAATGGATCAAATAATTTTCCAGACTACCACTCACTTGAACACCCAACAAATTACCAGAATCCACCACTTGATTCCTCTACTTCCCCTTTGTCTCCACATGGCGCCAATCCTTCTTGGCAACTTTCAATTTAAGAAGAGAATTGAGCCAAAGCATTTTCCAGTTCGCCAGTTGTTGGCAAGGACCAACACTCGCAATAAAAATGAATTTCATGGCTTTGAACTGTCAAGGGATTCACAACCCTATGACAGTTACAAAATTGCGTGAGTATAAATGCAATTTCAATTTAAGTTTGTTGTTTTTATCTGAAACTTTGGTTACAAAAGAACACATGTCTAAGGTGCAAGTAGTGTTAGGTTTTGATAATTGTTTTTCTATTTCTTGTAATGGAAACAAGCCTTATGTGGAGTGCTCAACTTCAAGTCCAAGTGTTATTTTCTAATCAAAGAATCCTCCATGTGTATATAACTCCTCCAATACCAAAATCTCCTTGGTTTTTTTCCGATATCTACGGCCCTCCAAATCCAGCTGCAAGATGGGACTTTTGGAAAAACTTTCATAATTTCACCCCACCAAATGCAACACCTTGGTTACTGATGGGTGATTTTAATGAAGTTCTTAGTCAAAGTGAAAAAAAATGGTGGAAGACCTGTAGTGGCCAATCAAGCTTGCCATTTCAAAAACCTGATTAATGATCTGGGCCTCATGGACCTGGGTTTTCAGGGTGAGCCGTTCACTTGGTCTAACAGACAAACCGGGGACAATTTCATTCTAGAAAGATTAGACAGATGTTTGGCTTCACAACTTTGGATGCAAACCAACCCACATACTCTTGTCAACCACTTGCCTAGGATTGCATCAGATCATGCTCCAATTATCCTCAAAGAAAAAGAAATTGCTAAACCAAGAAAGAAGAGCTTCAAAGTTGAACATCTATGGTTTTTACATCCACAAATGCCAGATATTGTTACTCAAGCTTAAAATAATTCAAATATTTGTAATGGAGGACTCAATCTTCATTTCAAAATGGTTCATACTACATCAGCATTACAAAATTGGCACATCAAAACCTTTGGTCATCTTCCAGCACTTATCAAGGAAGCGGAATTTCAAATCTCTTTGGCACAATCGAAATGTGCAGTCACTTCTGAAGAGGAACTAAAATTATGGATTGAATATGAGAAACAAATAAGGAATTCCCACTTAGTCCTAGCACACTTCCAAGAAATTTACTGGAAACAAAGAGCTAGGATTGAGTGGATGAAAATGGTGATCTTAATACAACTTTCTTCCATACTGCAGCCACAATTCGTATAAGCTCCAATTTCATCCAACAGCTTCAAGATGCCAACAATAAATGGATCCAAAGACCCTAAGCAGATAACCACAATGATCATCCAACATTTCGAGGACCATTATAGGGCACCACCAACCACCATTGATATGAACTTATTCAACTGCATTTCCCCTAGACTCTCAGATAGAAACAAAAATTTGTTGTTCCTAAAGCCCACTCCGGAAGAGATGAAAATGGCGCGTTTTGATAATAAGTCTGACAAAGCTCCGGGCCCAGACGGCTACACTAGTAAGTTTTTCAAGTTATTTTGGGACACTACTAAATGTGAAATCATAGAGGTGGTAAGCAACTTTTTAGACAATGCATGCCTTCCATATCCTCATAATCATACAAACATCACATTAATCCCAAAGGTAGACAATCCGGCTAATCCAAGTCAATTCAGACCTAATAGTATATGCAATGTTGTTTACAAAACAATTACTAAACTCATTGTGAATAAACTCAGACCAATGCTTCAATTCATTATTAGCCCATTTCAAAGTTCCTTTGTGCCAAATAGAGCCATTCATGACAACATCTCCCTGGCTGCTGAACTTTTCCATCACATCAGATACTCCCCACCAACTTCAACCCCAAAAATTGCATTGAAACTAGACATTCAAAAAGCATATAACAGTCTAGATTGGGGTTTCATCAAACAAACCCTCACCACCTTAGGTTTCCCACATCATTTTATCAACTTGGTCATGACATGTATCACTTTAGTGTCATATTCTGTCAATATTAATGGCTCCTCTCAGGGACACATAAGGGCTCAGAGGGGGATCCGGCAAGGGACCCACTATCCCCATATGTTTTCATTCTATGTGCATAGATTTTATCCACAAACCTTGCTATCCAGGCACATCAAGGACATATCAACGGACTAAAAATCTCCAGGAAAGCTCCAGAAATCATTCATCTTATGTATGCTGACGATATCCTCATCACTTGCGCTGCGGATCAGCTGTCTTGCACTAAACATAAAGCCATGTTGGACTCCTACTCATCTTTATCTGGGCAAAAAATAAACAATTCCAAGTCCTATATCATCCATTACCCAAATACCCCTCAATCTACTAAAGACTGGCTCACTAACTTTTTCAACATACCAAGCACCCACATCCCACCAACCTACCTTGGAGTCCAGTTCAATTATGGTAGGCATTCCCCAAACATTTTTTCTCAACTTCTACAACGTATCAAGAGAAATGACAAAGAATGGATGGCAAAGTACCTAAACCAAGCGGGAAGACTAGTTTTTATCAAAAAATCTTTATCCCCTACAACAAACCACCTTGTGCAAACTCAACTATTTCCTATTCACATTCACCAGAAGATTGATCAAATTACAAGAAACTTCTTGTGGGGGGCATGATGCTGAGACTAGAAAAGTCCATTTTGTAAGATGGGGAAAGGTTACTCAAACATTATTCCAAACCATACCAACCTTTCAGGACCTCAAATCTCAATACCCACCCCCACCAATATTAGGAAACAAATTTGGCAATCTAATTGCCCCCCAAAAAATAAGACTTTTCTTGTAGAAAATCATGAATGAAGTTCTACCCACCTTCTCAGCCCTTCATAAAAGAAATATCACAACCACCAATTTGTGCCCCATTTGTAACACCCATCCAAAAAAAGCCAAGCATTTGGGAGAAAATTTTCACCCACCTAGCCAGGCAACAGAGTGGAGATAACCCACCCAATCAACCTTTTTCAGTGCTCCCTCAGTTACCAACATCATCAAACACCTTTGTAACTCACCGACAAATTCCCAATCAACCTCTTACTTAGATAGGAGTACATATCAGCACCGGCCAATCCCAACATGTTCACCTCAGTCCTAACCTACCGCCCCTTCCTCAACCCAAGGGACTAAGTGATATAGTTCATAAAAATATATCAAGGGAAAATCAAACCTTTTGCTTCTTTACTCTCTGGCATATTTGGCTATCAAAGAGATTCCACAGACTTTTTATTTGCTTTGGAGCTTGTAGAGAGGATTATAAACTTTATCGTCCAATGATCTTTTGTGATGCGACATTTCTTACGGGGAGGTTTAATGGCTGCTACATGTCTTAACGGCAATCAAGGTAACTTTTTTATATGGTACATATTTTTGATATGTATCTGTTTTTTATGTACTTTAGGATCATACACATCATACATAAAGTACATATTGATATACACTGTAGGTATAACATATTTTTGAAGGTGCATACATGAAGTACATATTGATATGGTTTTTTATATTTGTTTTCCAGGTTTTTATCCTTTTGCATATGCATTAGTTCTTGGAGAAAATAATGATAATTGGAATTGGTTTATGGATAATCTTAAAAAAGTTGTGGACCATTGTCCCATCACCTTTTTGACTGAACGAGGTGAAGGTTTGTTGAATGCAATTCCTGAAGTTTTCCTTGATTCTTATCATAGCTATTGTTTTTTCCACTTGAAAAAGAACTTACGCATCAGTAAGGCTGATGAAAAATATAAAGAAGTGGTGGACTGTTTCCAAAAAGCAACATATGTGCTTTCTCCAGCAAGATATGAAGAAGGTCTTCAATAAATGGTTTATCTAGGAAGGCCTTGGGTTGCTCAATACTGCCGTAACATTCTTAGAGAAAAGTGGTCTAGTGCATACTTCCTAGGCTGTAGGTATGGTCAGACTTCTTCAAGCATTGCTGAGTCTTTTAGTAACTGGATTCGCCGCGAGAAGAATTTATCTCCTTGTGCTTTCTCTGACACAATCAGGTTTTTATAAGTTTCTTGTAACTCTACAAGTATATATGTACTATATGTATAATATTTTGTTTTTTTTTTAATTTAATTTTGTCGCGTAGGCTACGGGTAATGGAGTTGATGTCTGAACGACGTGAAGAAAGTATTTTGATGGATACGGAACTCTTAACCCCTGTTTATCAAGCCTTGCTTGAACTATACATTCAAATTGGTCGTCCTTGAAAAGTTAGTCAGTCAAATAATCAAGTCTTTGAAGTTCATTCCCCAAGGTTAGTTTTTTTAGGTAACCTGCTCTTTTGAACTGAGATATCCACTAAACTAGCTTTTAGGGAAATTATCAAATATGTATTGTGAAGATTATATTCTTTTTTTGTTTGTGTAGTGCAAATATCAATATATACTGCGTAAAATAATATGCTTGATTTTCTTGTTTGCAGGTCTCATATGGTAGATCTACAGCAAAAGAGTTGTACTTGCCAAAGATGGCGCGTGTATGGGTTTCCATGCTCGCATGCTGCTGCAGCTATTGCTGCATCCGGGGGGAAAGTTCCTTGATTATATCGACGAATACTTCAAAGTTAGCTGTTATCGCCAGCTATATTCAATCGTTATCAGACATGTTCCTAATCACGACAGGTAAGTTTTTTAAGCAGTACATATTGATTTTTTTATGGTAGTATCATACATGAAAATGGTTTTAAGCAGTACATATAAACCATAAACTAGAACTAGCATAGTACATATTGATATTTAGTGTAACACACATCAACAAAAACTGCACAAGTATAGTAGTTTTTTTTTATTTATGTTTTTCAATATACCACAGGCCTGATGAGTATACCGCAGAAGATACTATTCTGCCACCAATAGTAGTTAGGGCTCCTCCAGGAAAAAGAAAAAAGAACCGTATCAAGAGTGCATGGGAGAGGAGCAAATATCCTGTTACATGTTCAAATTGTAAATTGAAAGCTCATCACAACAAGGCTACATGCAATGTTATCCGTCAGTACCAATATACAGATGAGAATTAATTTCATTACAGTTTTTTTAGTACATTTTGGATTTAAATTCTTTTAGAAGATACTTGTGGCATTTTTTTAGGTTTCTTTTTTCAAAACTTGTTTGTGTGCCAACTGAGTTATGTTCTTAATGACAGAATGTGAATTTGATGATATAAATCTTATATTTTGCTCCATCTTAAAAGATGTATGAACAATTGGTTTAATGACATTCACTCTATACATAGGTCGAGGGGGTAGCGCCCCCTCGTTTTAGTAATACATTTTTATTTAATTTTAGAGTTATTAGTGAATTTTATTCCCAATACATTTTTCTTTTATTTTTTTAGTAATCTTGTAGTTGTTATAAAAACACAAAAAAATGTACATAAACAAAGTAATTTTTTAAAATGATATCAATATCTACTTCATAGTACATGTCAATATGTACTTGTTTTTAGATTATAAATCTATTGGTTCAGAGTTTAGAACAAAGTACATATCAATATATACTTCTTAGCACATATCAATTTGTTTTACCTTTCTATATTACTCTAAAATTAAATAGAAACCTAACAATGCTAATAAAGATCATCATATATATATATATAAACATACTAACTAAAAACCAAGTTGAATATGTAGAAATCAAGTTCAATAATTAAACACAATAAGAAAGTTAATGAAGTACTACCCACAAAACCCTTCCCATCAAAAACCAAAATGTACCAACTTATCTCCTCAGACCAAGATCTACAAAATGTACCAACTATGCAATTAAACATGTTTTTCATTGGGAGGGTTCCCAACTGATTTCAGGATAAGTGGTTGTCAACAACTTGCATGCTAACTTGATTCTTTTCAGCTGAATCTTCTTCACCACTTGTTCGTCATCCCCCAAACTTTTTCCATCACAATCAATCTTTGATCTCCTCTTTATAAAATGCATTACATACAGAAGGCAGTCTGGCCAGATCCCTTGTTGTGGACAGGCATAGTCAGTCAACTGTACAGTGTTCACCTTGTTTCTTTTATGCTCGTCCAAGAATTGATTGATAGGGTTGAACATGTAATCAGACATTTTCTTGGCATTTTCATAGCAATGGTCCCTGAATGCCACACATGAGTTGTAATGTATGAATTTCTCTGTTTAAAACTCAAATTCCAGCAGGGTCCAATGCTTGTTGCCGTGGCACATTGGTACAAGGATCTTTTCAATGTCATCGCTCATTTTCAAGATTGGCATTATGACAGCAGTCACTTCTGCCCCGTTAAAATAGTTTGGCTTTTTGACATGATACTGAAAATTGGAAACCTTTAATAGGTTATTTCACAAAAGTATATATCAATATATACTTTTTTCATAACCAATGTTCAACAGTATAAAAGAAGAAAACAACACATACCCAAGCAGCTGGATCCAGGTGCAACACCTCAAAGTATTTTCTTTCTTCGGCAGCATTTGCTTGGTCGTCTTCAGAAGCCAGTTGAAGCTTATATTGAGCATAGTTGAGAAGATCTTTCTTTAATTCTCTGTTGAATATTAGATCTTCCATTTTAGACCCGCTGACGCATATACCGCCTCCATTCTCTACTCTCCAAGCAACAGAGCTGCACATTTATAACAAAAACACATATTGAAGTAAGTTTTTTTGATATGTACTACAAAACTTACTTGATTTAAAATTAAAATGAAGGGTAGAAAGTACTTACATTCTCTTTCCGTTCTCAAAGTACGGAAGTAGAATCTCTATTTGTTCTTATTTCATATTCTCGTAGAGTGGTGACTTGTGAAGATCCAAAAACTTCATTCTTGGTTTCTGAGCTTTCCGAGCTTTGTTGGCTTTTCCTGTCCTTATCGTATTTTTTTTCTTCTCAATTTTTGCCTTTTTCTTTTCAGAAAACATACTTCCACTATCAAATAATGGATCTATCTTCTTTCCAGGATTTGCATGGGTTACCCTTCTGCTAACTTCTTCTCTAGGTTTGACTGTCTTCTTTGCAAGAACCTTTGGTTTTGCTTTTGCTTTGGCAGCAGTCATCCTGGCAAGTTTGGTTGCAAGAGGAACGTCGCTTGACGTCTGGGTTGTTCTACTTCATTTTCCTACATTTTTGAATCCATATTTTCAGTACTATATTTGAATCATATTTTTTCAAACAATGACAAGAAAGGTAAATTACCACAAGTAGAAGATATACCTCCTGGTCACTTTCCTTCTCAGGTGTTTCTTGAATCGCATCCTTCTCTGGTGTTATTTGGGTTGGTTGAGCTGTAGCTTGTTGAACTTCTACACGTCGTAAATCATTTCCAAATAAATTATCAAAACGTTTGCGAATGTCAATCCCAAACAGAGTATGGCTTGAAAAAACTACCATTTTCTTGGCTCCTTAGCCTCCCACTCTTGGATTTTATCAGACACATCATGCAAAAACTTATAACCCTCCTCAGCAGTTTTGTCATCAAAATTACCACCACATAGTGATTCTACCATACTCATTGTTTTGTGATCTAATCCTTCGTAGAGAATCATAGTGAGTCTCAAGGTATCGAATCCATGGTGTGGACATTGCAGCAGAAGTTCATGGAACCTTTCTAAATAATCATGGAGAGATTCTCCATCTTGCTGCGAGAAACTATTAAGACTTTGACGTAAGGCTGTGGTTCTATGCCTAGGAAAAAATTTATACAAAAATAACTTAGTCATCGCATCCCAATTTTGGATGGAAGAAGATGGTAAGGAATCAAGCCACGATTTCTCCTTATCTTTTAAAGAGAAGGGAAACAATCTCAATTTCAAATATTCATCGGTCAAGTCTTTAATCTTCACAGTACCACATAGTTCCTCAAAGTCTCTAATGTGGTAGTAAGGGTTTTCATTTTCTCTGCCATAGAAGTTTGGTAAAGCCTGGATGGTATTAGTCTTAATTTCAAAGTGGGCTTTAGTTGTAGGCAAAACAATGCATGACGGTTGAGAGACTCTAGTTGGGTACATGTAGTCTCTCAAACTTTTAACTTGAGGGTCTACACCCTCATCATCGGTTCTAGCCATGAATAATGGATTATTTCTAACAAGGCGGTTATCCTGATCTCTATCCCAACCTACCGGTATATCGGGCATATACTAAAAAAAGAAAAAGAAAATAAGTCATAATTAAAATACATCCTAATTGGAAGGGAATTCTTAAGCAATCACAAGCAAGGCTGACTCAACCAAATCAAACCTAGTGAATCTAGCAAACAAAAAGCATGATGGTTCCACTTAGATTGTTTCTAGACCAGCTTCTATTCTTTCAAAAGGCAACTAGTTACAGTTCTAGCAAACCTCTTAGAACGATCCGAATTAGATTAAGTAAAACAAAAACAGGATAAGCTCTAAGGAGCTTTGATAACCATGTCTCTTTGGCAACGTTTCCTTGGGTTACAAGGTGGCTCTAATCCACTTAAAATAATCTTTCTGAACTTCGAGTTCGGCTAACAAAGTAACCAATACAGTCATTTTGAATGAATTTCCAATAAGCTCGTTGCCCTATAGGTCTTGTTCTAGTCAAATTTTAAGGCTTAGGTTCGCGTTTGGTAGCGTGTTCCTAAAGCGGGCAAGAAGGAAACGGTGATGAAATCCGAGTCCTTATCTTGTATGGCCAGTTCTTGCCCTTTACTAGAAAATAAATCCGTATTCAGTTCCTCAACATATATGCATACGAAGGAATACAATAAACCCACTTGTAGGGGATTCGTGGATTGATAGAGTTTTACCTCCCGTACCAGACGGGTGACGAACCGTTGAAGTCAACTCGGGCCACTGACTTCTGTGTTAGTGTACGAACCCAAGGGGCTGAGACAATCTCGTAATTGTCGTCCTTCCCTGTGCAGTTTATATTTAATACTACCCTTCCGTAGGGTTTAAAAATAAAATAATAATGTACGTAATGTCCCAAGAAGTGTCCAAATAAAAAAAACTACAAAAGTAATTAAAGATTTCCTATTACAATTTTTCTAAATTAAATTAACTAATAAAAATCCTAAAAAGTAAAAATTAACTATTTGTCTTCTTCTACGTTCTTTCAGCTTTAACTTTACTCCAAGTCTTTTAATCACCAAAATCTTTGGCTCAATTTCTTTTCGTTTCCGTTCCCAAAACCTGCAGCAGAAGATAAATACCAAAAAAAAAAACGTAAAATAGAACAAAATAATAAAAATTTAAAAATAAAAATCTTACCTAAAAAAAAATCTAATAGAAAACAACTCCCCGGCAGCGGCGCCAAAAACTTGATGCGTCGAAAAACCGACTTTGTTTTACCGCAAGCGCACAGTGTCGAAAGATGTAGACAAGAGCAAATACGGTTAGTTCCAACGAGGAATGTATATTAAAATTAATTAAAATATTTTTTTAGGTTTTTTTATAAAGAATTAAATTAATGAGTGAATTAAAACTATTTAATAAAGTTGGAAATCGATATGAGGAAAGCGTTAAGGTTTCAGGAATCCGTTGTAGATTAGGGTTTATTTGCGTTCGTCACAAAGGGTCTCGATTTTACTCATGTAAAATAGCAAATCTAGCTACTAATACACGGAAGATTTTTCGTTTAAGAATCGAAGAAAGAATTTTCAAAAAGAATTGTTTGTTCTCAACCTAAGGTAGAATTTCGAAGTACTAATTATACATCAAAGAATATTCGTAAAACAGTTTAACGTAGGGTTTCAACGAGTTCCTCTACTGAAAAAACGATGCACTATACGTGGCATAGAACATGAAAAATTATTGAGAAGGATAAAAAATTGAGAGAAAGACAAAATATTGATACTAAGTTCATACAGTTGAAAACCTTAGTTTTGAAACACAAAGAAAACCATCTCTACAAGTTCATCATTTCACTCTAACAAAGAGAATTATCCCAACATGGCTTTCTCAAAAGCCATGAAAATTAATTAATAAGAAGAAACAAACTAACCGATATCTCTCTGTTCCCGGCTTCTCCAATTTCTGTCCGTGTATGTCCGTGAAGGTATTTGTACCTTCTCTATCTTTCTCTCCGTGTAATTTCGTGTCTTTTCACATCGGCTGCTCTAGCCTTTATATAGGCAGAGAAACAAATCTCTTTCACACGTTAAATCTAAATTTGGTAAGGGACAAAATTCGGTGACGAAGAATTTCATGTTATGAAAACTTAGTGACCATACTACGATGTGATAAGGAGAAACTTAGTTGAGTGCGCACGATTTCTGATTGGCCATAAACACTGTTGGACCCATGAGCTCCTATGTGTCTTGTTCTGAATTGAGTATATATCAAACTTGATGTAGCATGCTGCATTAAATCTGTATTTGTCACAGATGTATTTCTTCTAACGAAACTGATTCCAACTCAAACTCTAGCTCCCTGTTTTATTGCTCGAGCCTCATATCCTTCATCAATACTCGACCAACAATCAGATATTCAACATCGTCATAACCTCCATCTTCGAACTGCCATGAACTATCACTCGACTACCATGCACCGAATCCATCAGCTCGTGCTCTATCATTAACTCTGCCACTATCCATATTCAACTTTCATTGAATCAATCATCACTAATTCTTCCATGTTTACTCGAGCTTCATCTCCAATTTCTGTCAATGACAGTTCGTCACTGCCTCCATCCATCACCGAGAGTCTCTACCATGAACACAGTTACTCAATCACTCATCAAGCTATTCTCAATTTCTATCACAGACTCATCATAGCCGCCGTCGATCACTGCCATCATCGCCACAGCTCATCAATCACAACCGCAACCATCATCATCAAATCGAATAGCAAAACCCATCATTCTAACCATCTTTTTTATCCTCCAGCGTCTAATCCATCTAACCCATCTCAATTTCACGATAATATAACAACTCAAAATCCTCTCACTCAGCAGCATCAACGATCCATCGACCATCTCAGCCATTAATGGTTGTAAGAACCCTAATATCTTTTCGATTTTAAATTTGAAGAAGATGACGTGAATAAAAGTGATAGGTGCCTTTAGTAACTTTTGAATATTGGAAGCCTTTAGTAATTGAGTGGGTGTTTTTAGTAGTTCCCTTGAACCATGTCTGCCCCTTAACATACGATGGGTTGCCAATAGCAGTTAACATGGAAATGATCAATTTGCCTTTTAATTCTCGTTTTGTTCATAACTTCTTCATACAAAGTTGGAATTACTTTATTCTTTCACCGTTGCCTTCGTATCTTCGTTCTCTACGAAGTAATAACAAGAAATCCTGGATTATATTGAGTTTCACTGGGTCTTTGGCAATTCTTCTCTTGTAAATCTCTATTTCACTTGTTTCAGAGATGTAACCTAATATAACACATAAATTACAAAAGTAATACTAACACACAGTAATTCACACAAAATATAGCAAATAAGTATAAGGAAATGATACTTAAAATATATAAATTATGCACTTATCAGTAATAAAGAGTGAAACTAGCCAGCATTACTTACCTCTGAATTACTTTTCTCCTGCATCTTTTTGACCTCTTCCTCCAGGTCAAATTTATCCCATATTTGATAATATCAACATCAACACCACAGAACTTGCGCACTGAAGGTGGTGTTGACAATACAACATTAAATGACACCCTTTTGACGGTGGTGTCACTCACATCATTTTGTTCATCTTCTGTTGGAATCTGAACAGTTGGCACTTTTTCTCCCAAATCTACTCCACCTTCTGTTATGTTTTCAAAAAGAGGATCTGTTGGAGTAGTAGGAGATGGGAATTCTCATGTTGGGTCAGTGCCTAAATGAGTGGGACTCCCATCAAATGAGTCTCGAAACTCTTCTTCATTTTCAGTCTGCATGGGAGAAGCTTTCATGTAAATGTCATTCAACATTTGCAGAAGCTTTGACGCATTAAACGGTCCATCCTCATGCTTCATAGTGTTACCTTCATTCCATTTCTCAAATATTGTCTTTATCAAATCTTCATATCGTCCTTTCCAGTTATCTTCTTCCACTTCCTTTCCTGCAGTTTTTTCTTTGTTCTTCTTCTTTATCTTCTTCCTTTTCATCTTCAGTCTTCTCTTCTTCAACTCTTCTTGTTATTCTATTCAGAATTTGCTTTTCTTCATTGGTGTATTGAACCTTGAAATTGTCATTGAACTGTACCAAAACAACAAAATATGTACTCAGAAATATGTTCTATAAAAACAAGTTTTTTCATGAGGTACATATCAATATATACTGTAGGATAAAAAACATCATACATTCAATACATATCATTATATATTGTATGATAACACAACATCATAAATGTAGTAAATAAGTACATATTTTTCTTACCTCATATTCAGTTTTATCAATGTCTTTTTGGAGTTCAACACATAACTTTGACAGATTCCATTTTGCATCTCTCGGAACAAACATTTTTTCTGGAATCGTCTTTATTTCCTCCGGTTCCAGCAAATATGTATGCTCTGCATACCAAATCTGTTATGGAAAAAAAATCACAAAAACAAAGTTAAAAGTAAATCATGATTTCATTGAGTAAACTACTAAAAATATTTTTAGTACGTATTCTTACCAACAAATAGTTCAGACACCCTGTTGTACTCTCGACTGCGTTGATATTGTCATTTAATGACTTTTCAAGGTAAGAATATATCAAATCAGGCCATGACACATTCTTCGCAGCTTCTAGATCCTCCAGAAGACCTATGTACTTTTCAGTCAATGCATGTGCACCTTTTGTTGTGAAAAACAAAGTGATACACATGAACAGGGATATAAGCCTTACCAGGTCTTCAACATCTCTCACTTCTTGACTTTTTTTCTCAATCCCTTCTTCACTTTCTTCTTCTTCATCACTTCCAATTTCTTCATTTTCTTCATCACTTTATTCTTCTTCAATATTCTTATCAGTTGCTTTCTTTTTTCTTAGAAGTTTCAAGACTTCTTCCTATATCCTCACTCTATTAACTTTTTTTGTCTTTGGTACATCAGCAAAGAACCTCTGGAAGAAAGCACTGTTTCTATATCCACCTCTAGATATCAGCATTATATTTTTATGCTATCTTTTTCCTGCTCTTGGCATTCCAAAGATAACACCTACTTCTTCAGGAGTGGATGTTAGAATATGTGAAACTCCATGCCGTTTGAACTCAAATCTGAGCTCATCTGCAACTTTACTTCTCTTATAACACTTTATAAGATTGGTCACAGCAGTTTCATTCTTCATCCAGTGATCTGCACCCAGATTTGTGTACCAGAACATCAAAAAAAGGTTCCCATATGATTGCTCACTGATTATCCGCAACTGAGTTTCACTCAACTCAAGCTTTTCTTCCTTGATTGCTTTAACAAGCGAGAAAATCCCCATGAAACCACTTCTGTATATCTTCCTAGCAGGTGCAGGTTTTGTGGGTTTCTTCACACCACCTGCATAATGAACACACTGTCAATATCCCTACAATATATTAATATGTACTATAATATAAAACAAAGTATATATTTTTGATATGTTGATATGTATCTGCTATATAATGAACAAAGTATACATTGATATGTACTGATCCAATTCAAGATTAGAACAAAGTACATATCAATATATAATGTCCTGTATGCAAGATCTAGATGTTATAGTATAGAACAGTATACATCTATATATATGTTTTTATATCTATAGCATGAACACAGCATATATAGATATGTACTTATCCAATTCAATATCTAGAACAAAGTACATATCAATATATACTTATCTTGCAATCAATATCTAGATGCTATAACATGAAAATAAGCATATACTGATATGCACTGATCAGTATATACTAAAAACCAAGTACATATCAATATTTACCCTATGTTGCATGCTAGATCTATGTGCTAAAACATGAAAAAAAATTATATATATATATATATATATATATATATATATATATATTGATATCTACCCATGATGTATGATATATCTAACTCCTACAACATGAACAGAGTATGTTATATATTGATATGCACCAATGATATGTACCTTTTTTGCCAGAAATAGAAACACCCTTCTTCTTCTTCTGTGATGGAGAACGAACAACAAGAGCTTTCTTCTTCTTCTTCTTTGTAGATGGAGAATCTACAACAACTGTTACATTTTCTTCCGATGTTGTTGGAGAATCAACAACTTCATTCTGCTTCTTCTTTCTTGATTTTGCTGGAGAGTCAACAGCAGTTTGTTTCATTGTTTTTGATCTTGTTTGAGAACCAATAACTTCTTTGTTCTTCTTCTGTTTTGATTCTGCTGGAGAATCAACAACAGTTTGTTTCGTTGTTGTTTTTATGTTGTTGGAGAATCAACAACTTCATTGTTCTTCTTCTTTCTTGATTTTGTTGGTATAAAATCTACCTTAGAAGGTTTCTTGTTCTTCTTCGGTGGTGGAGATTTAGGAGTATCGTGTTCTTCAATCACTGTTTCTTTTATACTTCTGTTGATTTTTCGTTTTTTACCCATTTTAGATGGAAATTTGCAGTAGTATAATGCTGACAGTAGCTTAGGTTTTAGTTATATAATGCTGAAAGAAATCAAATCCTGTTGTTACAGATTTCGATTTTCGGTTTTTGATCTTTTTTTTGGTGTTTGTTTCAGGTGTTTCCAGATTTTGATTTTGCCCTAGTTTTTAAGGTTTTAGTGAAGGAGAGTAATGAAGTCGAGTAATGTTGGTGGAGTAGATGAAAGAATTTGTCCGTTAAGAAAAAGAATAGTGGAGGAGGTGGAGGACGTGAGATCAGTACACTTGATGGGCATAATCATAATTAGATTTTTTTAAAATAATTTTTGAACTAATGGTTAAAATGAGTTTTCCGGATGGACTAATGGATAACACAGTCCAGATTTTTTAGACTAATTAGCAAATTTTTCTAAATAGAATGGTATCCTTTTATAAATCATGCTAGATTCGTCACGTGATTTCTGACGTAAGGGCTCCTTAATTCTAAATTTCTAAGAACTCGGTCCTTCTGAAGTAGAAATATACTATAACAGTGAGAGAAAATAAGGATTCGATCATCAAACCAGAAGAATCAGCCATGGCAGGAGTAGTAGACTCAAACGACGGAGTTGTTTCTGAAATCATCAACTTTCTCAATGCTTCTCCAACTGCTTTTCATGCTGTTGGTACGAATCTCCATCCATCTCCCTGATTCAATTTATTTATAAGTAGTGTAATAGTCATTGAAGTTAATTCAGGTTTGATCGTCTAAATAGGTAATCTGACAAATGATCATGTTTCAGATGAGGCAAAAAGGCTCTTAAAGAAAGCAGGATTTGAACAAATCTCTGAAAGACAAGATTGGAAGCTTCAAGTTGGAAAGAAATATTTCTTCACTAGGAATTATTCTAGTATTGTTGCGTTTGCAATCGGAAAAAAGTATGTTCAATTTCATTAAATTTGAACTTATTTTCATTGATTTATGTGTACGATTATCTGAATTCTGTTGTTATATTGTTTAGGTTTGTTGCTGGTAATGGATTTCATATCGTTGGTGCTCATACTGATAGTCCTTGTCTCAAGCTCAAACCTGTTTCAAAGGTAAATTTTTCTTAGCCTAGCTGCTTATCCTAAACACTGAAATTCTTGACATACTTTGTTTTGTTTTAGGTAACTAAAGCAGGTTTTTTAGAGGTTGGTGTTCAAACATATGGAGGTGGTTTATGGCACACGTGGTTCGATAGAGACTTGACTGTTGCAGGACGATTGATTATAAGAGAATCTAAAGATGGTTCTGTTTCATACTCACATCGGCTTGTGAGAATTCAAGAGCCGATTATGCGTATTCCTAACCTAGCAATTCATTTGGACAGGTTTATGTTATTAATGAGTTGGGATTACAATGCCTAAGCCTATTTTCTCCTGGGTCATGAATTCTTGTTTGGATGTAGTCTCTTTTTCTCTCAGTTATTGTTTGAACGAAACATTCATGGTAGATAACTTTCTCCTCTGCTATGTAGGAGTACTGACGGGTTTAAACCGAACTCACAAACTCATCTTGTCCCGATTTTGGCGACATCTGTTAAGGTATTAAAATTTTGCTGGTTTAGTTAAGTGTGTTTAAAGTGTTCGCTATCAATTGTCATTAGATTTTTGGTTCTAAGCAGAAAGTGTTTACAGGCAGAGTTAAATAAGGCAGCAGCTGTCAATGTTTCAGCTGAAAGTGATGGCAAGACATCTAATGAAAAAAAGGACACTGATGATAAGAAGCATCATTCACTTCTATTGCAGGTTAAATGCGTCTCAAACATCTGTGTATTCGTTTGGTGTCAAAAAATTAATTTGTCACTGAATGATAGCTCTTTTTGCATCCTTACAGCTGCTTGCATATGAGGTTGGTTGTAAACCAGAAGATATCTGCGATTTTGAGTTACAACTTTGTGATACCCAGCCAAGTATTGTAGCTGGTGCTTTGAAGGAATTTATTTTCTCAGGAAGGCTCGATAATCTTTGCATGTCATTCTGCTCTTTAAAGGTTAAAATTATCACTTCTGTTATGTTCTTGCTGTTAATTACTATATAATTGGCTTTACTGGTGGATGGGAATTAGGTACTTTCTGTTGCAAGAAATAGAACAAGAGACAATTATTGGCTAACTTGATTACAATTCATGTGGTTTGATTATTGAACATTGTGGTGTGAATTGGTTTCATTATCGAACATTGTGGTATGCAACATATTTGTCCTTCCCAATGTCTTTCTAAGTCCCAATTTGACCTCCCAGTGTGATGTTTGATGATAAAGAATTATTTTTAATGTATTCTCAGATCCAAGAGCATTTTGATTTTTGTGAGAGAGAGAGAGAGGTCTTGATTTTGAAATGTTGATTGTTGTCTTTAGAATATTAGCCCATAATGAGTACGCTTATTCTAATAGTTTTGTCTGATACTTACGATTCAGGCCTTGATAGATTCGACGTCTTCTGAAAGCAGTCTTGAAGATGAGCCTGGTGTAAGAATGGTGGCATTATTTGATCACGAGGAGGTGGGATCTAATTCTGCACAAGGAGCTGGCTCTCCTGTCATGTTTGATGCTCTTTCAAGAGTCACAGATTCCCTCAATTCATCAACCTCCAAGGTAGTCAGATTCAGTCTAACTCATAATATTCATTGCTTCTACAGTTTGTTGCTATGTCTATCAAATGTAAAAAGTCAATGCAGTACGACTTTTTCTGTGGATTTGTGTTCCCGGTTTTTGTTTTGGACCTATTACTAAACTTTACTTGCATACTTTGTCTACTCTTGTAGCTACTTGAGAAAGCAACACAAAAGAGTTTTGTCGTGTCTGCTGATATGGCGCATGCTTTGCATCCAAATTACATGGTATTTATGACTTGAGTTGTTAAACACAATTTTGTATTTTTTATATCAATATACTCTTTCTTATATGTCATTCTCTTTCAGGACAAACATGAAGAAAATCATCAGCCAAAGATGCATGGAGGACTTGTAATCAAGCATAATGCTAATCAACGCTATGCAACCAATGCTGTCACCTCTTTCATTTTTCGAGAGATTGCAGAGAAACACAACCTTCCTATTCAGGTACTATGATTCAACAAAACTTGATCACTTCAAATTTGACACACATTTATCTGTTGGAAGATAATTTGAAAGCTGAATTAGATATCTAAAGGTGTACAACAATTTTTTCGATTACCTGATGGCAATTTTCGTTCTTATGATATTGTGATTTAGGATTTTGTTGTTCGCAATGATATGCCATGTGGTTCAACCATCGGTCCCATTCTTGCAAGTGGAGTTGGTATCCGCACAGTTGATATTGGTGCCCCGCAACTTTCAATGCACAGCATTAGAGAGATGTGTGCCGTTGATGATGTGAAGCACTCCTATCAGCATTTAAAGGCCTTTTATGAGGAATTTTCTGAACTTGATGGGAAGATTACCGTAGACATTTGAATGTTTTTCCTATGATTTAGATTCCAATGTTCTTATTAGTATTTAACTGGGTCGTGGAAAGATTCTATTCAAGATGAAATGATTTGTTGAACGGCAAACCTAATCTCTTGGATTGGAACCTTGAGATTACTTACGCTGACTTGATTTCAAGAAAATTTGTAAATCGAAATGTTTCATTCCTCTATTCTGACCATGACTTTGTTTTAAACCTTTTTTGCATATAGAATGCAAATTGGCAAAGAAACTTTAAAGTGTGTATGCATAATAAAATCATGCCCGTTACAATTTCAGTATTTGTTTGCTAGTTATGGAACATACTTCTAATAAGCATTAATACATTTACAAGAAGCCCTAATTTTTCATATAAGAAAGCCGTTGTATTCAATTAATCCATACATGCAAAATTCCTTCAGAACCCCAAGTCTCTAGGTATTACATACCAAATTTTAAGCTATGCATTATTGAACTAACATCATTACTTGTTGCCCTGCTACTGTTTTTCATCTTTTTCGATTTAACCTTTATTGGAGCAATTACATCTTCCAAAAGGTTGCTTATCTGTCTCAATATGTCATTCCCCTTAATTGACGACCCCGTTTTAGAGAGGTGTAAACCTAGACCGGCTGGGATCTTGTCATTATCTTCAATCTGTCCACCTTTGAGATTATCATTTTGATCGCTAAAGAATTCGGTACTCGTGAGTTTCGAACTCAGGTCATTGGTATCATCACCCAACAAATGACAATCTGTATAAATTGCACACAAATATCACAGTTAGACAAATAGATAAATAGTTTCCTTTCCTTAGGAACATGCTAGAACAAAAAAAAATAGGTTGAAAAATGTGTCCTGCATCAAATAGGATATAAAGCCACAAATTTCTGTAGGAAGATCAGTACACTGTCAATTGCACGCTTTGTACTTTCTTCATCAGATCTTTAACCTTTACAACTTCCATGTCATACAACAACACAAGAAAGAACCTTGTTAAAAGTCTGCTAAATATAGTCCATACTAACTGATGCTCCTAACAGTAGCAAGCTTTAATGTAGATAGGCAAGTAAGTGGTCATTTGCACATGTAAATGTTTTCAAGTCTCAGGCCTCGAACACAAATCAAAATTGAAACATTAACTTCAAAATCAAAGAATATGAGATGAAGAACCTATGAAGCTTTCGAAGCATTTTCAAGTCAAATTTATCAGCTGCATGCTCATGACCAACATATGTTGCACGTTCAATGACCAGAGACTTCAAAAGAAGTAGCACATCCTGGAAAATGTACAGAAATCCAAAGTAAGAGAAAGTCAATAAACAATAAAATACAAAGTGGACTTCCACAGAAATCAGTTGTTTGGGTCACATAGTAAAGCGAAAAAGAACTGCACCAGTACTGCTGCTTGGTAAAGAATTACAGAAAAAAACAAGGTGAAATGCCGAGAAATGCATGCACACCTATTACTTGATAATCTAATATTCAGTATAACCTATTACCTGCTGTTGGGTTCATTCTCAGAGGTAGCTGTTTTTCAATTAGTATGTATATGTCTAGTGTAGTGTAGTGAATGTATAAAGCATTCCATTGTGATTCATGCATTCATCATACTATTCCCATTTTGGTGATAGCAGTAAAAAGTAAGTTATTGTGGTTCTATACAATCGACACATCCCTCTTATGCATATTAACTCTGCAACAGTTATATTAGTTATAACCTTTAAATTTTGGTGATTCGTTATGAACCCAACAATGCCTGAGGAGGAAAGTCACAGGACCAAATCAAAATTTCCAAGTTTATGTTCGTCAGAGGTTAGAGCTCTGAAACACATAGAGATGTTTCAAAAGATCACAGTTCGAAATATTTTTACACGAGTCACATGGATACAACAATTGGGTATCAGCCAATTTTTGAATGTATATATAGATGGGTTAACTTATAAACATAATTACAAGGCTCTAGCTACACCTGAATACTTCAAATAACTATTTTTCTAAAGACACATTAAACTTAATTTATTTATGGTTTTGACACCTCCAACCTTGGACCAAAGAGGAGTACAATGAAGTGTCATTTGAATGAAACATTTATCACTTAATTAAACTGTAGAACTTTATTCCAGTGAAGCTTAGTTTAAGTTGTTAATGGAGGCTGAGAAAATATTCTACAAATAATCCCTTTACTTCTTGTTCCAAAAGAACTGGCTCCCTTCTACAGTGATCTTGCTACAAGAATGTTGTTTTTTTGGCAAACAATAAACAACATAAATCCCATGAAAGTTGGATTGAAATTGTGGAAAGAAAGTCATGCCTTTTGCAAGGTGGTCAAAAGCCATGGTTCCAGTTCTACCTAAATTCTGTTTTTGCAATGCTGTTGTAGTTTAAGAAAATGAAGATAAGACCTAAAAGAATAATTGAAGACTACATGGTTTTGTTTCGTTTATTTAATCCAAACAAAAAGCATACAAAGAATAAATGTTATAATTAGTCCTACTTACAAGTTCTTTCCCAGGTAGCAAAGAAAGCCATAAGACGTTTTGCAGCTGATTCTTTTGGAGAAACTCCTTTTTACGCCGGGCTCTCACTCCTGCAAGTCATTAAAACAAATATTCTACAATGTAAATCAACTTCTCAAACATAAAATCACTAGGATTAAGTTCCACATACAGGTAGTAATATAAAGAACATATAATGCAAAACTGATTCGCCAAATCTCCTGTCATCGGTTCCATATAAAGAACTAGTTTTGAAAGGAATTCATGTGGCAATGTAAATGCATTATTTTTCAACTCTACAAATTAAGCATACAAGAAAAGAAACAATACAGAGTAGCTCGAGACATTTTTCAAAATGTAAAAAATTGAAACCTGCAACAAATCCTATACGTTATCTTTAACATTCCAGGTTATGGTTAGTAGTGGATGCCCTAGCTTCCAACTCTATCTTCTAGACTCTAGACTAAACTTCAGTTAGAAATTCAAATATCTAATCACCCAAAATCGTAGCATAACAAACTTCTTTGATAAAGTTGCGGTTGCCACAAAATAGTAAATAGGTTCAACGCAGCAGTCATGATAACCCACAGTAGGAATCCACAAGCTGTTCAAGATAAGTCATTTCTAAAAACATACAATACTTTTGATGCGGAGAAAGCAAAACTGTATCAACAATAACACCAAGTAAAAATAAGAAAAGAGAATATACGGTTGGCAATGACATTACTAGAATCTAATGGTTCAGAAGTTGCGCAGCTGTGTCGCTTCATCCTGCAAAACATTAAGCACCAAAAGATTAAATTTCTGAAATCACATATTAGCAGTTAAAAGATGAAATCGATAACTAGTAAAAAATATTCCAAATTTTCAGAAACCCTAATAATTTGTCTATCCACAAATTTTATCACCTTAATTAAGAAAAAGATCGAGCAATTAATATACCCCAAATCGCCGCAAGGTATAATGAATCAGAGGTTGAATAAACAAAGCACTAATTTAAGCTTCAAGGTGGCAGCAGGGTGCGGAGGTGGTTGTGCTCGGCTGACGAAGAAGGAGAGGAGATGGGAAAAAAAAAATCCTGATTTGGCAAACATCAAGTTATAGGGTGTTTATTATTTGGTTAAGGGGTACTCTCTAGTTTAGATAATTACCTATTTACCCTTCTTCATTCTAAATAAACCTTTAGGACAGTGACTACCACCAGAGTCAAACACTAACACAGAAAGTCTTGCAAAGTTGTTTCTTTTTTTTTTCATTCATCTCCACAGCAGATACAACACCATAAAAACCACCTCCCAGCTCCGATCACACCCTTACATCCAAGTACACCACCTCCACCCCCACCCGGAGTAAGGACCATTGATATTCTTGCTCATCTGGAAGATAATACCCCTGAACATTTATTATTTTACCCGTGTTGCATTGCTTGGGTCTGTTGGGTGGGTTGAGAAGCACTCGAACAATAGACACCTTCAACTCAGCTCTGTTGAGAGCTGAGCAGGCGACCAGTAATCAAAACGTGCCTGCATAACTGCATTCAAGCATCTAACTATCTAACAACCATTAAGTTGCCATCTTTACTGTCATTTTGTCGTTTTTGACATCAGAAGTCTAGGATTTGTATGGATTCCTGGTTACAATCTGAGTATAAACTGAAATACTGTGTGTTTTGGGTGGAATTGAAATACATATGCATAGTGATAATGTATAACATTCCACAATTCCACCTTACCAAGTTTGAATTTAAAAAGAAAAAATCAAAATTTTTGCTCTTCATATACTACAAAAGGCAGGTCTTTATAATTAAAGACCCAAGGTTACTAGTCTCTACAGCTAATTAACATTATTCCACATCGATACAAAGGTGAACTGACAACCATGGTATCTGTGATTACTCTCTACAACTATACATGTTACTCCCCTCTAAAGCTAAATCTTCATCGGTGCATGTTAAACTTATCTCTGTTGTACTACTAACACCGGCTCTAGAGATTTTCTTCAGTTTGCAGAGTTGCTGGCATCACCACTATGTCACCATATGGAGCTTCTTGCTATGCATTTATCACATCGACTTCAACACCCGCAGTGTAATGTTCTCATTATTTGTTTTCAAATAAAAATTTTGGCACTGGATGTGTAAATAATTGACAGTTGATACTCGCTTAATTCACTATGGACCTGATGAAACTTCATCCAAATGACCGGAATAAATTATAATAACAGTTAAACAAATTGTCGTACCAGTATTTCATGGAACAGCTTAGCACTTCCCCTCCTTGTCCTGCCTTCAAGTATTGGTTCCAAACTTAAAACTTCCTTTTGTTCCTTTTTACTCTGAAAGCTTTCAGACAGATATTTGGCCATTTTTCTGTACACCACAAGTTTGTAAGTTGCAAATAGACAACATAAACCATCAAAATAGACAGAATCACAAAACTACGAAAAGAAAAGGCAAGCTTTGTTAGCGTACCTTGTGCTAACTGATAATTCACCTAGACATCACAAAAAATAAACAACCAACATATAACCAAATTAATAAAAATAATAAAAAGATTAATAAAAAAATCATTAATGATGAGGCTGCACAAACACGTTTTTTCAGCAGTCCCATACCTGACTTATGATGCTCTTCATGCTGGCCTATCTCCTGCAATTACGACATATTGTTACAAACGAAAATTCAACTTCATCATTATACTTATATAGAACACAGAGGTAGGCTGGGGGAAAAAAATCCCTTTAATGCTAGATGCCCATGTATTTGGAACCCATGGACCCGTCCCGAAGCTACTATATACTTCTACCTCATCCGTCAGTATTGAAGTCCATGGGCCCAACTAACCTCGAAAACCGGCTTGCAAAGTTAGGGTTGCCCAAGGCTTATAAACTGCAGGATCTTTAGTTTCCCATACTATGTGGGACTATTCTCAACACGCCCCATCACGTGTACCCTCGTTGGGTCTAACACGTGGACAATTAATCGGGTGACGTGGAACACGTGCGGTCATATTAGGCTCGTCACAAATTACCCGCTCTGATACCAAGTTAAAGTCTGCGGGCATCTAACTCAAAACCAATTGGCGATGAGTGGAGTGGCCCTTCTATATTATATTTTAAGTTTATTATGGGGATATTAGCAATGTGGGACTATTATCCTTCACAGTCAGACTAAGCCCAAGGTCTGGGATCTCAGTTGCAGCTGTCTTTTCTGCTTCACTTCTACTGAAAAATTCGGCTCCATTTTTGCCCGATACCCTAGATGTGGTGCACTTAACTAACCCAACAAATGCCGAAGGCGAGGGATCAACATAACTTTCCTCCATGTCTACATGTTGTTCTGAATATTTGGATTGTGTCTCAAGTACCTTCTCTGCTGATTTGCTACAACCTTTATCAGCTTCAACTTGTTGGGCCATATATTTCTTTTGGTAGAAGAGGTCCTCGAGCCACAAACAACCCGTTATTAGAAGTAGTTGTAAGTCCTGGACCCAAGCAATTTTAAAAGAATAGATCCAAACTTAGCAAGAATCAAAGGCTTCGTAAAGTTTGACAGAGTTTGGGAACTGTGTAGGCTCTCCAAGTGCCTAGAGCAGTCACTGGAGCTTTTTTCCGCTTAAATACTAATGAACTCAAGTCATATATGCTTTGCTTGATTACTCTACAAGGGTCAAAGATGAGATAATATGCTCGCAATTAGTCCTATTCTGAACGAGCGCACCATTGGTTTAACATTTATTTGGTATTTCGCTTAAAGAACATCCTAAATAAACAACGAGAAGATTGTCCACTGCCAGAGACAAAAGAGGACTGAAGCAAAAATAAAGATGTCACTAAAATTTTCTTTTAGTGTCACGAGAAGAAAACATGGGGGTAAACTACATACTCTTCAATTGGTGCGTTATGAGAACTACTGGCAAAAGAAGCTGTGCCGTCCTCTTGATACTGAAAATAAACACAAAACAAGGTAGAAGTTAGTTCTCTGGCAAAGGTGGTCAATTGTAGACAAGAATCCTGCTAAAGCTCTCATCCAGGAATATATCGTGTTGTTTGTCAATTCATTAAGGAAATTGAATGCCTGGAATATTCTTTTTCAAAAACAAAGATAAAGCTATATCAAATGATTAACATGAAAAATGCTAGAGATAAGCCTAAAACATAAAGTTCCAAAAGTACCTTGTCCAAAAAGTAAGCATTTCTCGCAACTTCCCATGCTTCTATTAGATCAAAAGAAAAATGTTAAGTCAGATATGAAAAATAAAGTCAATAATGGACAGGAAGTTAAGACTTGGATACCTTCTAGTGTTTGCTCGTTGGCTGTTGATTTCTCCCTGAAAAATCAGCGACAGCGGAAACAATTTATTGCAGTTTGATCCGTAAAACATACTTTAAACTTCTTACCTACTCAAATCCCGCTCCAAAACATGACTTGATCTTGTAGTCACATCCTCTACAATTTCTAAATCAAAAGCATCAAGTGCGAATGTTTCTGGCAGAGTGATAGCAGAGTGTGGGGGCACACATAGCTTGCTTAGGTAACTTATCTTTTTTGTACATGTTGATTCTAACAAGACAATCCTGACAGTCAACAAATAGATACTCGACTTTCTTTGAGTATATTCTATCCACACCAAGAAGAAGGTAACCCGGTACTCTATACGTGACAGTATACTCATTTAGAACGATTTCATCTGCAATAAATGCCGAAAGATTTATATGTTAAGTTAGTTAAAAACGTAGACAAATGAACCAAACTGTTTGAAAGTAATACAATGTTTCCAACTTAAGATTCACGACAACCATAATTTAATTGCCAGTATACTAACTTAACAAGACTAAATACATCATGATACTGATGTTCAACTTTCTTCAGGAATAACTAGACAGTAGGAACAAAGAGGGTCAAATGTAAAAGCATCCAACAAATGTAACAACATAGAGCGCAAACATTCAACAACGTACTAGGGAAAACAGTATGATTTACCAACAAACTCAAAGAACATGCCAGCCGAGCCAAAGGCAACAAATTTGAAGGCTAAGAACCACCATAAACCCAAAAGCACATGGTAACAGTATAGGATGGACTTCGAATAACTCTAGTACTATATACCCATTGCATCATCAGTTTAGAAGCTTGCAACAGACCGACATTAGCTACTTAATAGTATTTCAATCTAATGGGATAATTACATCACCAGAATCTAGTTACTCAGGATACTGGAAGTGCTTTCTCTGGCATAACTCGATGAACTTGATCATCTTTAAACAAAACCCTATCTAGTTCCCTAGCATATATCTATAGATTTCAAGATATACAAAGAGCAAAAAGCTATACCAAAAACATTCCAGTGTAGTTTAATGTTCGACATTGGAATAAACTATGCCATGTCCTACTATAAAACCATATTTTCCTCCTAATTTAAACCTCATTAGCAACACTTGCACCACAAAAACCCCTAAAAACAAATCTAAAGAAGTTAAAGGGGGTAGTAACTCATTTTAAAGACTCCCAGTGAGAAATTCTTCATAGTAATGCACAATACTAAAGCAAAACCTTCAAACACCCATGAAAATATAACTTTAGTGTAATGAAGACTTTCAGTGAGATTTACACAAAGAACAAAGTCAACGAAAAGCTATACCCACACTAACAACGAAACACAAAGGAAATCATAAAATGAAGGTAAAATCACAAAACAAAATGCTATAGATCATGCTCAAAATGTTCCACCGATATCCATTTCACAGTAAACCCACATTATTAATCTCCATTACCAACGTTTTATCCAACTATACTTCTCAAAAAAATTATACTCAAAATTTTCAACAAAAACCAAATTCACAAAAATTCCAGAAAATTAAACTCCATTAACAACATTCTCTGCCACTAATTTCACAATACCTAAACTAAAAATCAAACAGTGGTTCTCTGTACAAAGTAAACTACTTAAAAAAAGTTTTTTATTTTTTGCAAACAACCAAACAAAAATTAACTCGAAAAGATGAGAAGAGAAGAAGAGATGAAAACAGTAAATTCTTATTAAAACTTTCTCTATTTTTTTTTACTTGATTACAATGAATGTAGACACTGACTATATATATACACATACAGCCTGGCATACAGCCTAGAGAACATGTCATCAATCACAGCCTAGAGAACATGTCATCAATCAGGAGATCTTGTATAGTTGTTATCCCCCTGAAGCTCATAGTTTGAGTAACAACTTTGAGCTTGTGTCTGAGATCAATGAATCTAGGACTCGGTAGAGATTTAGTGAATATATCCGCTAGTTGTTGTAATGTATGCACATAGAAGACCTTAAGAGAATGATCATGGACTAGTTCACGGACGAAGTGATAATCGATGTGAACGTGCTTCATTCGAGAGTGATGAACATGATTTGATGCTAAGCTTATTGAACTGATATTATCACAGCCTATTCGAGGTACCCCTGTTGGATGAAAATGTAAATCCTTAAAGAGTGAGCACAGCCATACTACCTCTGCCGGTATGAGCTAATGTCCGATATTCGGCCTCCGTGCTCGATCTAGCCACTGTCAATTGCTTCCGAGATGACCAAGATACTAAATTAGATCCCAAGAAGATTGCATATCCTCCCGTTGATCGTCGGTCATCAATTGAACCTGCCCAGTCCGCATCGGAGTATCCTGTTAGAATAGTTGATCCCTTGGTGAACAAAAGACCATGCTGCAAAGTCCCCTTTATGTATCGAAGAATCCGTTTTGCGGCCTCAAGATGTGTTTTTCACAGCTCGTGCATGAATTGACAGACCAAGTTGACGGCAAATGAGATATCCGGTCGCGTCCAAGTCATGTATTGAAGTGCTCCTACTAGTGAACGATAAGCTGTGGGATTCTCCAACAGAACTCCTGAGGTTTTACTCAGTGAAGCTGAAGCTGCTAATGGAGTCTGACAGGGCTTGGACCCGTCCATATTATATTTTGCTAACAGGTTCATTGCATATTTGGCTTGGCCAAAAAATAAGGACCCAGTTGATCAGCTAACTTCCAGGCCCAAAAAAAAGTTTAGATCTCCTAAATCTTTAATCGGAAAACTGAGTTGTAGTTCTTTAATAACGTGAAGCAGATGGTTTTCCGAACTGCCCGTTAACACTATATCGTCTACATAAACCAAGGCAACAGTGATAAGAGATCCTGAGTGATGTACAAACAACGATGAATCAGCCTGTGAGTGCACAAGATTCAATTTGAGGAGACTTTGGCTTAACTTTTCGTATCAGGCCCGTGGTGCCTGTTTAAGCCCATATATGGCTTTGTGAAGTAGACACACCGCATTTGGCTTGGTTGAATCAATATAGCCAGGTGGATGGGCCATGTAGACTTCTTCTTTAAGCTCACCATGCAGAAAGGCATTTGATACGTCAAGTTGATGTAGCTTACAATCAAACTGAACCGCAAGCGATAATACTACCCTTATTGTTGCTGGTTTTGCCACCGGGCTAAAGGTTTCCTCATAATCTAATCCTTGTTGTTGATGGTATCCCTTTGCTACCAACCGGGCTTTGTGTCTGTTTATTGATCCATCTGGGTTGTATTTCACACGAAAAACCCATTTGCAGCCTACTACATTATTTTGACCTGGTGAGTCTACTAGTTCCCATGTGCCTGCCTCTATGAGAGCCTTATATTCATTTCTGGTTGTTTTTCTCCAGACAGGGTCTTTGTGAGTTGTACTTATGCAAGTTGCTATGGAGACTATTTGACCTAATAAAGAAACATTCAGTGGATACCTTGTGGAGAATTTAGCTTTGGGCCTGTTATTCCCTGTCTTAGACCTGGTTAGCATCAGATGATTATTGACAGTTGAAGAAGTTCTGACATAGGAACTATGACCATATTTGAATTACTAAATGGATCTGACTGAAAAGTTGAATCTATTAATGCCATATCTGTGGTTGGTTGACCATGATCTGAATTCATTAAGACTGAATACGGAAAAGTGGTCTCATCAAATGAGACATGCCTAGAAATAAAGACCGTGCATGTTGTAGGATCAAGACACCTGTACTCTTTGTGAGTTAGGCTATACCCAAGAAAAATGCAATGTCTACTTCTCTGTTCTAGCTTGTTAGTGGTATACGGTTTCAACCATGGGAAGCAGGAACATCCAAAAACCTTAAACAACTCATATGCAGGAGGCTTGCCAAACAATAGTTCATAAGGGGATAGAAATTGAAGAGATTTTGTTGGCAATCGATTTATAACAAAATTTGCAATTTGTATTGCATCCACCCAATAGCATGATGGCAATTTTGACTGACATGAAAAGGTTCTAGTAATCTCTAAAAGATGTCTATGTTTAACTTCCGTTTCTCCATTTTGCTCTGGTGTATGAGGGCATGTCTGTTGATGTGCGATTCCTTTAGATGAACAAAAGGTCTTTAAGAAAGTATTCAGGAACTCACCACCATTATCTGTTCTTATTGTAATAACGTTGGTGGATAACAAATTTTCTAGTCTAGTAAGTAGAGATACAAATGCAAACTTGAATTCAGCTTTTGAAGATATTGGAAGCAACCAACAGAACTTAGAATATTCATCTATTATATTAGCATAGTAGAGACAACCCGCGATTGAGGCTACATGGCAGGGACCCCAAAGGTCTATATGAAGTAATTCTAATGGTTTATGAGCCATTGAACTAGACATTTGAAAAGACAATTTCTTTGACCTACACAATTTGCATTCATTACAATGAAAGGGTTTTGAGAGAGTATTGGATAATTTTAGGTGTGAGCATATCCGTTGCATAGTCTGGAAGGAGGGATGGACGAATCTCCGATGAAGTAGTAGACTATCAGTGGTTGTGGAAGCCAGAGCCATTCGTTTATGATGTGATGCAGCAAAAGTAATTGGATACAGACCATTCCTATGCGGTCCTTGGAAAAGTATCTTCCCAGCTTTCTTGTCCTTCACAGTGAATCCAGCAGAGTCAAGAATCAAAGAACATTGGTTATCAGATGTAAACTTGTGAATAGACAACAGATTATGTGATGCCTCAGGAACCAGAAGAATATCTTTCAGAACAAAAGAAGTATTATTCACAAATTTCTTTGAACTACCTCGATGAGTTATAGTCATACCTGCACCATTTGCTGTTTGAATCTTCTCAGGTAAATCATATGTGTTAGATTCTGCTAGAGCTTTGATATCAGAAGTTATATGTTGATTAACGTCACTATCAGCTATCCACTCAGCTTCATCAAAAATATCCGCTGCTGCTAACATTGCTTTCAAGTTAGAAGGTGGAGCTCTTCCTTGATAGGTAAAGTTGAGTCGCTGGGAACACGTTGTTGCTAGATGACCTGAAACAATTGCATATTTGACATATAGTTTTCTCTCCTGAATAGGATCCTCTGCCATAACTTGATTTTGGAAAAAATGCTGGGTTAGGATATCTTGGACTGTTGTATGTCAACCGATGAGAGCCTCTGAAGTTACTATAGTTACCTCTAGATCCAGAGTAGACATTTCTGTTATATCCTCTTCCTGAGTTAGTTATAAAAGATTTAGGCGATTGATCTTCCTTTTGGATTTTCTGTCTGTCTTGGATGATCGATTTCTCACTGATGAGATTATTGTGTAATTCGATACAGGACACCGAAGGATTCATCTTTCGCATCGAAGTTGCAAAAGGTATATAATCATCACCAAGATACTTTAGTGTTATGACTACTAATTCCTTATCGGAAATTATTTCTCCAGCTGACGCCAACTGATCAGACAAAGATTTTATTTCACCAATTAAAGAGGAGATAGATTTGTTACTTTGAGTGATGGATAGGAGTTTTGTTCTTAACTGAATGGTATGAGTGGAAGATTATCAATGCCATTTTGTTGATTCCGTGGACTAGTAAACTGAGGAGGACATGGATATGATCCATCAAGAAATTTCTTGATCTTGTATTTTTGAATCACCGGATTCATCAAGTTTTTCCAGGTGATGTAGTTTTCTTCCTTTAGTTTTATCTGAACAAAGCTAATAAGATGATTTAATGGAACTTTAGACAAGGTGTTTGATGTTGGAGTATCCATTGAAGCAGAAGATGTGGAAATGGATGATGATGGAAAATTTTCAATCATAAATGGTTTGGATCAGTTTCTTGTGGTGTAAAGCAGTAATGAAGATGAAAAGAAATGATTAATCCAGTAAAATTTGAAGAAACAGAAGAAGAAAGATACTGTAATGATCTAAAGAACTACAAACAAAGAGTATTTCTGGTGCAAAACTATTAAGATCGCATTTAATCTTTCTTAATACTAGAAAACCAGAAAACTCTGTTTGTAAGGAAAATCAGAGATAATGAACAGCGATGAGAAAGAAAGAAAACTAACGTTTCTTGTTGTGTTTCAATTTATAGAATTGAGAAGGAAAAGAGGTTTAATTGTTGGTCATTTATTATCTCTCTGATCAATGAAAAAGATAGCATGCGTGACAAGAATCGAGACAAAGACTTCTCATGAATTAAAAGAAAAATTAATATGAATCAGGGATTGTCGGCCATGCGTTACTTACTTCTACAGTTCTCTCTGCTGTTGAATTGAACGAATTGAATGTGAATCAGAAGTTGTCTATCATGCTTCTGCTTTTGAGTTGATCGAAACGAAGATAATGTAATTTTCAAGAAACGTTCAGTGATCAATCGAGAATTTGAATTAATCTTCTGTTGAAAAGTTGAAAAGATCGAGAGAAAAAATACTTAATGTTGAGAAGAATTCATTAATTGCACCAGTATCAAGATGAACTAGATTGAATCGAGGCGACAGCGTCATTGATTAGGAAGAAAAGTTTCTGAAAAGACTGGGAAAAAAATTCGCGTGTTCCAAGATGAACCGCGCTCTGATACTATAATGAAAACAATAAATTCTTATTAAAACTTTCTCTATTTGTTTTTACTTGATTACAATGAATGTAGACACTGACTATATATATACACATACAGCCTGGCATACATCCTAGAGGACATGTCATCAATCAGGAGATCTTGTATAGATGTTACTTATTACCAACAGAAGATGAGATATCAGTCTGAGCAATTTTTTCTTTCTTAAGTTTTTTATGAAAATAAGCCGCAACCCAGATGGCTCTTAATGATCCATTTCTGGAAAGAAGACACTGTGAATAGAACATCTCCTTTCCCTATTCCTTCACAATGAAGTTGTTACTTTTTATTTGAAATATCAGATGCTAAAAACAGAGAAATTATGGTGGTTGAGATTAGTGAGTGAGTGAGAAGAATGTAGTTTGTTCCATTTGTTGTTTGAAGAAAGAATGGAAGATACAAAATTTAACCGGTACAAGATGCAGAATTTACCGATAATACCCCTGTAATTTTTGTTAATTCAGAATTTGAAATTTTAAGATTCCTTTTCTACATTCTTAAAAGGAGTGAGTGAGTACGAGAACCGAGAAGGATTAGGATTGTAGAATTTTCGGTGGTGTTTTTAACTTTTTATTAGACCATGGTAAATGTGTGATAATTACAAATATGGTATTGTTATAATATTGGTATGCTATCACAGCAGTTTTAACTACTCCGTTCACGGTAGTACTAATTAACTTAGTAGAACACTAACATACATGATAATGTATCTTAATATAATAAAATAAAAGAAAATAATAAAAGAAAAATTTTATTTCTAATCAATTTTTCGTTACATTTAATATCAATAGCAACATGTATATATAGTGTAGGAATGTATCTTGAGAAGTATATTACCATAACACGTGGTGTGATACGTGTCAGTATAAACTTAAGCATAATCCTTAATGGTTAAGGATAGTCTAATCTTTATCTCATTTGTGAGATAAACTTATCGGTTCTTATCCTTTGACTTTTCAAAGGAGGTGGATTATTCACCAATGTTACACAACACTCCCCCTTGGATAATCCATTATTTCAAAATCGTTGCCTTATTAAAACCTTGCCATAAAAATTCGTCGGGATAAAAACTGATCGAAGGAAAAAAAATACAACATTTGAAACTTTCAAGTGATGATGTCATAACGAATTCTCCCCTTTAAAGATGCATCAGAAAAACCACTTGGGAAAAACCTGAACATTGTTGAAGCTCAGAAATGAGGGTGGCTGCTTCCACAAATTTTATCTTTTGTCAAAACTGCGTCAGGAAAACCACTAGGGACAAAACCCGAATGTCTGCGCCAGGAAAACCAATTGGGACAAAACCAGAACGCCAAAAATCTATAATAATGTCGACGTCGAAAATTGTGTTGCCTCGTTAAAAACCTCGTCAGGAAAACCGCGTGGGACAAAATCTGACCAAATAGAAAGAGTACAACGGACGTCGTCCGATGACGTTGTTGGACACGCATATACTACCTCGTTAAAACCTTAACAAGGAAAACCCCTTGGGAAAAAACCTTGACGAAGGAAAAAGAGTACAACGCGTTTAAGCCCAGCCGAAGATTCTATGAATTTACTCCCCCCTGAAGTATAACTTTCTTAAAGCGGTTGGTGGTGCAAGCATTATACATCTTTCAAAAAATTGCTTTATTGGTTGTAGTTTATGGAGGATTGACTGCCAGATCTTTGCGTCGGGTATACCACCGATATTATACACCTCGCATTTAGATCCTCCATCTATTGCATATCGAATTTTGTTTGTCGCTTTAACTTCAAATATAACAATGAAAGGCCTCTTGTAAACTCATATTTACCATAGAATCAATTGTGGCCTTTAAAAGTGTAACCTGCAAAATAAAAGTTAGAACAAGAAGATAATGCATGCATTACATGGTACTTCTGGACCATAAAGTCTACGTCTGTGACAAATGGATCACCCTACACTCTAAGGGATCATATAACAATGGTGTTAATTTAGTAGCATAATAAGTATCAAAAATTGGATACTCTAGTCTATATAGCCATGTTTTATGCTAGCATGTTCTCGAACTTCAGGTCTAGATATATTTCAGTTTTACCGAGATCTCATAGTTTAGTTCCAGCGTGGATTTTAGCGCTATTAAGGGCCTTTTCAAGAAGCCAAAGATGATCATCAATTCATCCGGACTTTTACCTTTTCAAAGAACGTAAAACGCACAAAGGACTGTTCATAAATGTATCCTCTTCGAAGTGGTAATTATGACTAAATTTCAAGCCTGGCGTAATTCACGAGGTCAGGCGTGGCTGCCTGAGTTAAAAACTCGAATACTTCTGGATTCAAATATAATCACCAAGTCATATCTAGATGCAATCTGAGTCATTCAGCGACTACCATGCTAAAGTGCATCAACATTAAGAGAATACTTTTAGGTTTACAGAACCAATCCTAGGGTTCAGCAGGAAACCCCCAAATTACACTTAAAGCGATTACATTAATCTCTCTGCGTTTTATCTCAAACACCAACCTGTAACATTCAGGATTCACAATTTTGCAGTGTGAGTCGGATCCAAACTTTGCGCTTTTTCGAGAGATTCCAATCTCTACCTTAGTTTGAGGGGATTGGATTATATTCCTACCAATCACGATATCGATGTTCCTATGCATAGGGGTACATAACCACTAAAGTAAATGATAATCGACAATCATATAGATCCCAAATATTTCTCTAGTGCATGCACATTCAATAAAATTTCACAGACTTGTACCAGCACCACTTCAGGGGCATTATCATCTCGTCATCTTTAATAAGGAGGTATAAACTTAGAGAATGTGGATCATTTTCTGATAGTCTCCACGAGCACTATCTGTAGTCCCTTCAAGAGCACTACATATTATAAAAGTGATTGGATTCTTTTATGAGGCATAAATAAGGCAGTCGTTCACACTTCAAGCGTGCCATAATTCACGACTTGATCACTGTGAAATTATGATTTAACCTGCTGAGACAACTTCTCATGTCTACATCCTCAAGCAAGTGACATGCAATATTTTTCCAAGAGCTACTGAAGTTATGTGTTTTAATCATGAGCAATCTCCAACACCTCAATTACATCCAATATCTTGGTGAGAGAAAAACAAATGAGATATTTCACGTCAATTTTAGTGGCAGCCAAACTTCTCTTATCAGGATAAAAACTTAATCAGATAACATATTTGGTTGTCGACATAATACATGCCATCTTCGGGTAGCAGTCTTGCTCCCCCTGGTTAAGGCGGGAAAACCTTTTTAGGTTATCATAATTTACATCATCCTCCTGTGGTGACTTTTCTCCCTCTGATTATAGTGGGAGAACCTTAAAGGTTATCAACCTTACTCACGCCAACTTTTGGTCGAGAGTTATCATGCCAACTTCTGGTGGCATTTTAGTTTTCCTGATCATGGCGGAAACATTACCATCTCATTTCTGGAAACTTCTGGTTCCATAATTTTTTCTGATTTTCAAAGACAATTTTACTCATGATAGTTTTTGGGTTTTAATTAAACCACACATAAGGTATCCCAAAATCAACTGCAGGCTCGACAAAGATGAGACATTTCACGTCGTTCCTTTTACGGCTTACTTCCTCCCCTTAACGGTGGGAATACAGTCTCATCTGCAAATATTACATGTTCAAGGTTTTAAATGTCTTATGAACCGGAACCAACATATATATTTAAGTGACGCTATGGACCAAACACGTAAATACGAAATATAAGATTGCTTCCGAAAACGGTATTTATGGAACACAGTTGGTCGAGCAATCAACTAAAGATGTTTTACAAAGAACTCAATTATACCATATTGAGTATGCAGATGTGCTTTTAGTGCTCGATATAATACCAACTTAAGGCAAAGCATCAAAAACCTGTAATTTACCACCAAGATAAATGGACTTAATTGGAAAGTCCAAAAATGGATAGGCATCCACAAGATTTGCACAAATAATTTGGAAAATACAAAATTACGTGTTAATATAAACAAGAGACCATCTAGTAGATGCGTTTATTAATACTAGAAAGTATTGAAAATTTTCCATAGTGCAGGGTGAATAAGCCCTACAAATGTCACCATAAATCCTTAGTAGGAATGTTGGCGATTCGATGAGTTACCAGAATGCCATTGTTAATGCCATTTAAATAGCACTCAAGGAACAAACAACAAAATATATATCCTTCTTTAACGGAAACTTCAGGTTCTGCAAAGAATGTATATGAACATTTTGTATCGTTCTACTCATCTTGGTAGAACCTGAATGTCTAAACCGACCATGCCTAAGCCTGAATAATTCAAGTCCATTAAACTTCCGGTTAATAAGAACATGAAATTCGACTGCTCGAATTCGCATATAGCACACCCCATAAAAGAGAGCCTTAAGCTTCTTTACAATGTGCCTTTTCCACAAAATATATGAAGTAATAAATACTTCATAAAATGCTCATTCATCGTTTCAAGGTGGTAAGTCTTACGCCAAATATCTCAAAAACTCAAAAATTTCTTCTGGAATCCAAAATAATATAAGGCGTCAAAAAATATTAACTTTTATACCACCGGAACGATACACGCTCTTCCAGAGACGTCTATTGTATTCTTTGAACCAGAAATACTATTTCACATTTCCTAAAACCTCTACAAGGTTATAAAATGGTTCGAAAATTAGCGTTGTTCTGTTGTCTTTGAGACAAATATCTCCATCGTCTATTTAATGTTGGATAGATTACTTTTGGAATCCATATCCTTTGGCACAGATAGACGAGAAAAAAATAATAGAGTCATTAACACAAGCATTTAATAACCATGGGTTACTTCGGAAGCCCGAAATTTAATTGTTTATTCTTGGAATCCAATTATTTCCATAGACCGCTTCTGGGGTCCATATTTACGGATTACTTCTGGAGCCCATAATAATTTTGGATTACCACAGGAAATCATATTTTATATGTTGGACCGCTTCTGGCGTAACAACATCCATGGATTGCTTCGGGAATCCATTATTTGCGAAAAAAGTAATTAAAACAAAATTTAATGTAAAGTAAGCACATAATAATACACATATATGGTACTAACATAATATCAATAAATCTCCATTTTTGTTACCCTCAGGAAATATCAATTAATAAGTGCGCATATGGGCATATTCTTTATGGTAAGAATTGCCTTAATACCAATAACATGCTACTTCCAGAACCACTGATATAGACCGGTTAACAATTCATTACGGGTCACTTCTGGTACAGACCGGATAGCGGTGCACGCATTTTGAATCCATATTATGCCACACAATATTTCAACTTCTGGTGGAATAATTTCAAATTTTCTGAAGATTTTGACAGCTGAGAAAACCAAATTTATGCCATCCTTCAGAGATGCGACAATTTCTCGTTTTACCGGTATTAAAAATGTTAGTACCATAATAAAGAAATAAAACATAAATTATTATTAAAGTTCGAAGATTCGTAATTCTCACATTTTCCATACTTACCAAAAAGTACTAACTAAGATATATATTCTGCTGAATATATATATATATATATATATATTAGTATAAGGTTCAATTTAACGATATAAATTGAAACCATAATCCGTTATGATATCCTGATCAAAATAAAAATAATTAGGTAAGTACAAGGCTAAATTCATAATACGGAAACAAACTAAAAAAATTAAGAAGAAAAATAATAATCGCCGCCGATCGACAATGTCGTTTTCCACCAATCGATTAAATGAATCGATCGTAATAGTATTTTGACCATCACTAGCATTTCGTGCTGATAACGTGTTATAATATTAGTATGCTATCATAGCAGTTTTCTACTCCGTTCACGGTATTACTAATTAATTTAGTAGAACACTAGTATACATGATAGATGTATCTTAATATAAAATAAAATAGTAAAAGAGAAATTTTATTTCTACTCAATTTTTCGTTACATTTAATCTCAATAGCAACATGTATATATATTGTAGGAATATATCTTGAGAATTATATTACCATAACATGTGGTGTGGTACGTGTCAGTATAAACTTAAGCATAATCCTTAATGGTTAAGGCTAGCCTAATCTTTATCTCATTTGTGTATTAAACTTGCCGGTTCTTATCCTTTGACTTTTCAAAGGAAGTGGATTAACCTCCAATGTTACACAACATGTACTTTTTTTTTTAGGAAAAAAGGAAAGACCTCATATTATATATTGATAAAAATGATTTCTAGAAGTCTGTAAATAATTAGCAGTTATAAGATTGATATAACTTTTTATGTATAGTTTGGTTAGAATTTGTGAATTGAGCCAGCTCTAATTTTAATTTGCCAGCTACTTGTTTCATGGACTTAATTTGCGCCGCAGATCCTACTCTGAAAACATAAATCCCCACATTTATAGCAGGTCGGATTCCAGCACCTTTCCAAATATCTTTTATAGCATTTTGGTTACATAGTCTGGAGATATTTGCCGCTTTCTTAATACTGTATCCAGAACGTAGAATAAAA
>JAJJMC010010050.1:5018130-5034658 GCA_023531435.1 Papaver californicum
ATATTTGCCGCTTTCTTAATACTGTATCCAGAACGTAGAATAAAAGCATTAACTTGGAATTTGATGGTATTTTTTGTCTGATATGCAATATCTTGAGTGATTAGATATCTATGTTGTCTTGCTTTGGCATATCTTTCCATCAGCAGTTTTAGAGTTTGTGTCGAATTGCTTTGAAAAATGACTTTATGACCATCCCATTCGGTTGCCCATTGGAAGACTGCCTCAGCTCCTTTTTCTTCTAATTGTTCTCTTGTACTGCAATTTGCATAGGAGCCTCTTGTTTCAATTGTTTTCCCTGTATAATCAGAAAAAGTTAGATCAATTTCAGAAATTGTAATAGGATTGTTCATAGATAGAGGAATACTTATTCTTAAAGTCATAAAAGTTAAATTCTTATCTGGTTCACTATGAAGAATTTGCATTTCTTTATGCTGATTTGGATTATAGTAAAGTGTCTGCATTATGTTATAGTTAGGATTATTTATAGATATGAAATAATTTATAAGTCTCACTATCTTTTCAGTTGTGACTACATTATTCTGAGTTATTTTTTGGAAGACAACTTCACATTCTCTCGCCCGTGGTCACACCTGTGTCGGTACAGTCGCCTTCCGGCTATACGATCATTCTCTAATCCCGTCCTTTTCAGTCTGAAGATGATTTTTTACCTTCCATGTATGCCATATAATGATAGCACAAAATTCAGGCCACCCAAGAAAGCATTTCTCTGTGTTCTCTGTGTCAAACCAACTGTTTAACCAATCATGGGAATCATTTCTATTTTGATTAACAGTATACATATCATAATTTAAGTGTTCCCATACATGTTTGGCGAAGGTGCAGTTAAGAAAACGATGTGAAAATGACTCTTCACCCGTGTTGCAGAGATTGGATTTTGTTATTATGTTTGGTAAAGTAGTTATTCTCATATCCATAGGAAGAATAAAATTTGTCGTTTTCCGTATAAAGAGTTTGATTGTTGGGGTTGAATTAAGATTCCATATTCTTTCCCATTTCATGTTGCAACTATTGTTGATGTTTATTTTTTTATAGAGAGAATTAACCGTAAATTTACCTGTTGTATTTAGGTTCTATTCTGCATTGTCATCCTGGTTATGAATTACTATAGTAAGTTTTAGAATTTTCTCTACTATTCTATGATCGAAGTATACCTGAAGTTTGTTTAGATCCCAAGTATTGTTGTCGGTAAATACATGGCAGACCTTACTTATGTTTTCAATTCCAGAAGTTTGTTTTGGTATGGGTGCAGTTGTACCTGGGATCCATTGATCATCCCAGATGTTTATAGTTTTTCCATTTCTAATGTTCCAGGTGACAATAGGGTTTTATCTATTGAACTCCTGCAAGGATACCCTCCCACACCCAACTGTCTCTTATTTTTGGTTTTGAATCTAAGTAAAGTATATCATTTTTTGAAAGTATTTTTCTTTTAGAATCTTTGCACACAAAGAATTAGGTTTATCTTTTAGTGTCTGTCCCATCTTAGCTATCATAGCTAAGTTAATATTTTCTATATTTTGAATACCTAAGCCTCCTTCTTCCTTAGCTTTACAAAATGATTTCCAATTTTTAAGATAGACTCCTTTCTTGCCTTTAACATTTTTAGTATTTTTATCTTTTCCCCACCAATAATCTCTTTGAAGTTTAGTTAATTTTTACAAACTTGTTTAGGTATTTTAAAATAATTCATTTGGTAAACTGCCAAAGAAGAAGTCACGTTCAGTGTATTTAATTTCGGCCGGTACGACCGAAATATCGCCGGTTTTACCGGTATCGGGCCTCACCAGATACGAAACAGCCTATACCGGTGGAACGGTTTTTGTCCGAAAATATCGGCCGATATTGACTGATACGGTTTAACCGAAATGGACGAAATGGACCTGTACGGCCGAAATTAGGGTTTTTTATTTATTTTTTATTTTTTTAAAAAAATCCTTATCATTGTTCTAGGTTTTTCAATTGTTACTCATGTTTTTATGGTATTTTAGAAAAATGAGTACTAGTTTTATATCTTAATAGGTCCAATATGGAAAAAAAATGTTTGATATAATAATTATAGGTATAAAATATGTTGACCGATATTTGTCGTTATTTGGAACCGAAATATCCCAGATACAAGGTGTACTAGTGTATCGCTCTCGACCGGTACAAACCGAAATCTGATATTGATTATATTGGTCACGTTTTTAATCATTATTGTTCTCTCAGCACTGTTGAGATTGTTTTCCAAATTTTAATTTTGTTTCTATTTTTTTTGTTTTCCAACTTTTAAGTCTGTTTATAATTTTTTTCTTCCAGAAATTCAAAGCTTTGTATTTTAGATCTATTAGTAAATAATGGGAATCCTTGGTATCTATCATTTAAGGGAATGGTTTTAACACATAGAAAATTTTGTATGCTAGTAATAGAGTTTGGATCAGTATTAGGGCTAAAAAATACTCCTGACTAGGCTGCACATCGGGTCGGGTGGGTCTGGTTTGGCCCCACCTGCACCCCACCCGCCAGTTGGCGGGTGATTGAAATATTCACCCACGCCCAACCCGCCGTAGGACGGGTCGGGTTTGACCCGCCATTTCGGCGGGGTCGGGTGCGGGTCACCCGCCCAGATTCAATGCAAAACACGCTTAAGTTCCTATGGCTAAGTTCTTTGAGACAAACCAACAAACACTTTGAGTCCGATTCTGTTGGTGTTTCTGGCATGAACTTGGTGTAATTCCAAACACGCTTAAGTTCCTTCCCTGCAATCATACATTCATAATCAATACATACCATTTAAATCACGAACTAAACAATCATCCAAAAATCCAAAACCACACTGCAATCACCAAAATCAAATTGTTCTCTGTTTGTAAAACTCATTCAAACCCATTCCATACTTTCACAAATTCATAAGAATCAAACCACCAATACCATCATTCACGTCAGTTCAAACAACCACCATTCATCTTCAGCTCTGTTTTCTTCCTTCGAAATCAATCTTCTAGTTCTTCCCTATTCTCTTCAATTCTCAGTTCCACGAGCTCAAGAAACCCATAGCAGTAACATATTTCAGTTATTTGTTTCTTCTTCTCGTTCAAAACCCAATGACAAACATAACTCTCGCACCATCTTTGTTCTTTCTTGAGCTCAAATCAATGTCATCATCACCTTGTTCTTCAACTGTACCTATTCACTGCAAATTGATCTCCAACCCAACATCGATTCAAGATTAACCTTCAATCTTATGACTGAATCATCTGCTTGAGCCCATCTAATTCTCTGACTTCTCATCTTGTTAATATTGTTAGCAAATTAGCAAGATTAACCCAAGTCATATTCAACCCAGCAATCTCTTCTTCTCCTTCTCTAATTATTTTTGGCTCATAGATTTGGTTTTAACTAAACCCTGAGTTTCATTCTCTCTCGCAGAGATGGAGGCGCAGAGAAGGAAGAGATGGAGGTGCAGAGAAGGAAGAAATAGAGGTGCAGAGAAGAGATGGAGAAATAGAAGAATACCTTTGTTGTTTTCATCTTCAATCGACGGCTCAGATCTCAACTTGTCTATCTAATCCAAGGGATAGAAAATAAGGATTTTTTTGGCGGGTTGGGCGGGTGGGTCGGGTGAGAGAAGGTCACCCGCACCCGAACCGCCAAAAGGCTGGTAAAGGAAATTGTCACCCGCACCCGACCCGTTTCTCGGTGAGTGCGGGTACGGGTGGCGGGTCTGGGTCGGGTTTGTGCAGCCCTACTCCTGACTCACTTAAGTTTATTAACTGATCTGAAGCTATTCCAAAAAATTTGAACATATTGACCAGATTATTAGAGATGTTTATGTCAGCCTTACAAAATATGAGGCAGTCATCTGCAAAGAGCAGATGACTCACAGGAGGAGCTTTTCTTGAAATTTTATGCCTTTTATTAAACCTTTATTCTTAGCATCAAGAATAAGTCTAGACAGAGATTTCCATACAACATAGAAAATGATAGGGAGAGAGAGGGTCTCCCCGTCTTAGACCTTTTGTTGGTTTAAAAAAGACAGTTAAGACCCCATTAATAAGGATTGATATTGATGTTGTAGAGATATACTGAAATATTAAGTTGCACCAGGCTTGGAAGAATCCTAGTTTGCGCATTATTTCTATTAAAATTTTCTACTCAACTCTGTCAAAGACCTTTGACATGTCGATATTCATACCCATCACGCCTTTTTTGCTTTTAGTATTTCTTATCTTATGTATAATATCATGGGCTATGACTATATTGTCAGAGATCTGCCTTCCTGGAATGAAGGCAGATTGATAAGGGCTTATGATTTTATCTAACATTCTTTTTATTCTATCTTCCATCAACTTAGATACTATTTTTTATGAATTATTATTGAGAGCAATTGGTCTGAACTCTGCCGGAGTGGTAGGATTAAGAGTTTTAGGAAATAGAGAAATAAAAGTAGTGTTAAGCTCTTTTGCATTATGACCTATTTTGAAAAAAAATTGAACCATTCTAACTAAATCATTTTCCACTATTTCCCAATTATGTTGGAAAAAGTTGGGTGGAAATCCATCTGGACCGGACTTTTGTCTAGGTCCATGGAGAAAAGAATATTTTTTATTTCAATGTTAGTAGGAATAGAACATAGATTTATATTATCATTTTCATCAATACATTTTGGAATAAGATCAATTATTTCTTTGTCTATGCTAGGATTTACTGTTGTAGCTATTTCACTAAAGTGGTTAGTTATACAGTTAGCAATCTTCTGTCTAGAATTTAGCTAGTTACCTCCATTATCCATAAGTGTTTCATGTTTCTTCGATATCTTTTTTTGCTTTATTGTGGAAATATTTTGTGTTTCTGTCCCCTAAAGCCATGTTATTATCTCTACTTTTATTTTTCCCAAAAAAAAAATTATTTCATACCATTTAGTAAGTTGTTCATTTAGGTAGGCTAGATCAATTGCTTTATTTAAGTAGGTATGTCTGGAGTTTATTTTATGAAGATCTTTCTTAATGTTTTCTATGTTTGTCCTGATGTTTCCGGAAACATTCTTATTCCATTTCTTAAGATTAAACTTTACATTAGATAGTTTCTTAGAAAAGGAAAAGGCTTGGGATCCCCTTTATGTTTGTCCCAATAATCTTGAATAATATTTGCACATTGTTCATGCTTCATCCATTCTCCATAGAATTTGAATGGGGTAGGGCCATCTTTCCAAGAATTATGTGTGTTAAGGCTTATAGGAACATAATCAGAAGTTAGGGGTCCCAGATGTCTAAGATTTGAATCAGGGAATTTTATGTTCCATTTATGGTTTACCAAGGCTCTGTCGAATCTCTGTTCTGTAAAGTTTATTTTTTTCTTCTATTGTTCCAGGTATAAGTGTAACCACCCAGATCCATAAGACCACAGCTGTTAATGAATCTATTAAAAATGTTTGCTTCCTTTGTATTATAGGGATGTCTACTTCTTTTTTCTTCTTCATTTAACACTACATTGAAATCTCCTATGATAACCAATGGTATATCAATAGTATTTTCCATTTATTTATTATGTCCCAAGAATCCAGTTTCTTGTTAGTAACTGGACTACCATAGAAGCCAGTTAACATCCAAGGAATGTTGGTGTCACTGTTTTCTATCTTTTCGTTTATGTAGTTGTGATTTTGATCAAGAATTGTTATTTTAATTTTGTATTTCCATATAAGGCAAAGACCACTTGCTGCTCCTCTGGGAGGAACCAACCAATAATTGTAAACATTTACTTTCTTCATAATTTTATCCATTTCTAAAATTTGTTGTTTAGTTTCTGATATAAAAAGAATATTGGGTTATTGTTGTCTAGAAGGTTTTTTAAGTTATTAATGGTTTTTACATTTCCTAGGTCCTGGCAATTCTATGCAATGGGATAACAAATTGCCAAAAATAAGAAACAATGGGATAATTAAAATCTAAAAGATCATAAGAAACGGAAATTTTATTGAGGTAAGCATTACAGATGATAATCCAATTATGCATAATTTTTCATATATGATTGTCTTCTTTTAATTTTGTGTTTGTTGTAGTACATGTGCATACTTTTATAATACTTTATTTTAGCAATCCACAAAAGGCAAGGCTATTTTCTTAGTGAATAGGACAATAAACACTAGAATCACTACAAAAAAAAATTCTAGGTTTATACAGATTGCAAAAGTCTTAAAAATCAGGAACAAGGGTATCAAAGATTTGGAAACTTGGGGTTTTTGAGATGGTGTCTTTGTGTCTTAGAGTTTTGGGAAACATGTGTCTTTGAGATGATTATTAATTGGGTTTTAGGAATTTTAGGCAACATATCTGAAAAGGTTAAAAGTGTCTTCGAATCAAAGTGTTTTAGAAACTCTGTGTCTTGGTAACGATATATTGTTAGCTCAAATATTGGTAATTATTTTATTATCCAGTGAGATTCCGTTAATCGCTGATTAAATTCCTACTGGTTTTTTGTCTAATGGTCGAATAACGGCTCTAAATTGAGGAATTGGAAGTGGAATTGATGACTCTTACAAATACGGTACGAGGGGCTATCAAAACGTTTATGGACATTCAAGATGCTAGATTTGGGCGTCTTTATTACATGGCTTAATTGGGGGCTTGTAGAATTAATAGGGGCAGAAGGAAAAGACAAAATAAGGCCATTCAATAGTAATATTCCCCTATCCCTTAGTCGTATATTTCCATAAATGGCTAAACTACCCATGTAAGATTAGTCTTAATATATGATTAGTTTAGTTAATTAGTTAGATTAGATTAGTTATACAGATTATGGTTAGGAATGAAATTGGAGAAAGTTTTTTTTTTTCTAAAAGAGTAGAGAGGAAGAGGGGCTTTTGGAGCTTTTGGAGGGAAAAAAAGTGAAAACCTAGGGATTTGGGAGATAAGCGATTTTAGTGGAAACATTGATGTTGGAGAAGCTTCAAATAACAAGGATGATTGTGTTGATCTTAAGTTAGATTCTCAGTTAGATTGGATATATAACGTTGAACGATTGATATATGAAGCTGAAAATGAGGGTGAAAATAAAGAACCTCAAGCTCAAAATGAAGAAACCAAAGCTCATAATAAAGAACCCATAGCTCAAAACACACAGGTAAACTACCAATAGCTTACTAATGGTTGAAATTTTCGTTAAAATCGTTGAATCATAATGGTAAAGCAAAGACACAGTGTAAGTGTCGACATGATCATGAGGTTAGGATCATGATGAGTCCTCATAGGTCGTCAAGGTCATAACATCCAACAATGACGACACTAACCTGCAACTTTACCATTTTATAAAAAATCGTCATGGTCCAACAAATAACTGTGACGACTCTTACCTGCAACTTTTCTCATTAAGATTCGTCACTGAACTATGCCTATACCATGACGACTCTTGAAGTTCAAAAATTCCTGTATGAAAAATGTGTTAGAGTTACATCGGTTCATACCATATACCATAATTACTCTAACCAGTTTAATTTTTTATCGTCACTGTCTATATTCATAACCTTGACGACTCCATTTGGGAATTTTTAGATTTTTGCTTATGTAAAACAATTGATCGTAAAATCATTTCATTGAATCGATAAGGCATACATCTTTCATAGTGTTACATTAAAGGAAATAAAATAGAATAGATAATTAGATTACACTTAAACACTTAATCATATAGGTTGAAATCATAGGTATTTTTTTCCAAAATACGATGGCAATCCTCATGCTTAAACTTTTTTCCATGGATAGTTTCATATCTGTCGAGAGCCATCACCCATTGAAAAAACAAATCAATTGTAAGTTTGTATATTTGAAAACTATTTTTGATGAACGACTTATTGATTGACATACTTACTCTTGTCACACTGGATTTGATAAGATGAACTTTCTTTACATCTTTCATTTCCTGTTTCAAAGCTTCCAATTGTTGGAATAGCTTCTCAAACCTTTTCTTATTGAGTTTGAACGTCCTTTCATTACGATTTCCGTCTAATCCCGCAAAATCATAAACATATGGTTCCACCAAGAATCGAATTTCTGATCCATGTTAATATCTTGATTAACGTCTTTGTTACTTTGGTTAATGTACGCTCTATCGTAGTCGTGATTTGTGATTCTTTGGAACGCTCTAACAATGGCAACATCTTCATAGTTAGTGTATGGAGTAACCATATTTTGTGCTTGAAAGGGATGGGTGAGAATGAGTTGGAAAGGGACGGTGAGAATGAGAATGAGAATGAGAATGAAAGGGACAGGTAAGAATGAGAATGAAAGGGACAATTTTCCTTTTATAGGTTTTAATTACCCAACGACTAGTTTTTAAAATTCAAAATTCGCATTAACTGCTTCTAGGGTTGTCATGATCGTATTGTAAAACCTTAACGACCCTTGTAACTATCCATTGAGTGTCCCAACCATATTTCTCGCAATTTAAAAAAAAACAATAAATGCTTCTAGGGTCGTCACAGACGTGTTGTTTACCATGAAGACATCTTAGGGTTGACATGATATTTTGAATTTTCAGTGGTTAAAGTCGTTAACCTGCTAAAACATACCATGGCAACTCTTACCTGAGTCGTCATTGTCGATAGTTTGAGACCATGACGACCTCTCTCATTGTGGTTGCTTACATATGCTTTTTTCTTTCTTTGTAGATGGTTGAATAACTAAGCGATGAACCTGAACCAATGTCTCAGATAAGGCCGGATAATTCCCACCATTATATAACTGACATGGTATGTGATCTACCCTTTGAATTGATATATATTCTCAAATAATTTGACTAGTCTTTTTGTCAACATAAGTATACTTATCATATAATCAAATTTGCGAAATGTAGACATGGGAAACTAAGGCGGAGGCAAAAGAATGGGTTATCTCAAAGGCCAAAGAGAAAATGTGCGTGTTGGTTCAAAACAACCAAGTCTCGGCTACAAAGTTTGAGATGATTTGCGAGAAAGGCTGCAAGCGTGAAAGCCACAAAACAAAGGGATAAAAATATGAGAAGACGACAACGAGGGTCTACAAAACAAATACAAAAAAGTGTGGGTGTTTGTTTAAGGTTAGATTTAATAGGAACTTTGAAGGTGGTCGATGGAGATTGGGGAGTGTTCCCGATGGTCGTCATAACCATCTGTTGCCCCAGAGTATGATTAGATACATTGCATATTCTTGGTTGAAACCACATGATATGGAGACGGTTCGGAAGATGAAGGAAGTAGACTTCTTAAGATATTGAATAAGATAAAAGCGGATGGTAAGGATAACTTGTCCACAATTTACGCCGCCAAAGCAACGCTCAAAAGAACCGAATGGGATGGTAGATTAATCATGGAACAATCTCAATGGTTAGCGGATAATCTAGACTACGCGATGCAAACAAAGTTGGGTCCAGTCAACAAAGTGTCTCATATTTTCCTTGCGCATCCGAAGATGGTGGCATTGACTCAGTGTTTTTATCAGGTTTTGATGATAGACTGAACATATAAGATCAATAGGTATAACATGCTGATGTTGAACATTATCAGTCATACTTCGGACAAGAAACTTTTCACGGTGGCTTAGTGTTTTATGGAAAAAGAGGAAGAAAAGGACTATATTTGGGCGTTGGAACAATTGAGGTTGATTTAACGCAGTGAAGAATCTCCAGGGGTTATAATTACCGATATTGAGATTACATTGATAAAGGCCATTCCATATGTTTTTCCGCTCGCACAACATTTTCTATGCACGTGGCACATACAGTGCAATGTCCTTTCAAATTACAGATGTTATATCCAAAAGCCTAAGTCAAAGACTAGTGGTCAGCGTTCGAAAGAAGAAGACGAGCGTTTAAGTCAACTTTCCAAGTAGGAATGAGTGGAGGAAAAAAAAAAGGAACAATACGGTGAAGAGGGAGAGAATTGGAAGCAATTTCTAATTGATTGGGACGATTTGGTTCATTCTACTACCGAGGTGAAATTCTTTTCCAAGCTTCAAAAGTTCATTGATGATTGGAGCAAGGATCATAAGAAAGCGGTCGATTACTACCAAGATTTATGGTTACGTAAAGTTTGTATATGCATGGACCAAAAAATATAAACACTTTAAAAATGAGGCTATAAGTATGGCCGAGGCATCACACGGTCGGTTAAAAAACATCCTTGAAGAGAGTCAAAATGGGGTCATTACGGTACATAAAGTTATTCATGATCACGCCATGAATGATCTTGACTGGATAATGATGCAAATGGAACATGGTAGAGACAGGTTTTACACGGCATATTCCAAGGATAAAGATTGTTTGAGGGGTATATCTTACAAAGTTTTGGCATGGGTAATACACTATATGATAGTCGAACTTAAAAGATATAGGGAACAAGAGAAAGAAAGCATTTTGGCGCAATGTAATTGTACGACCTTGACGTGGATCGGCCTCCCGTGTCATCATAAGCTTGGTGAATACAAGGATGTCATTCTTCTTGACGATATTGATTCGTTCTGGAGGCAACTTTCTTTAGTCCCAAGACCCACAGGAGCATATGATGAACAATTTGGAGACATAGACCTTGGTCGCGCTATAAATAAAGTTTACCCTAAAATGAATTGTGCGAGGAGACAAATATTGGTTGCTAACTTGTGGCCATGCTTCCGTCAATCTTTGGAGGTACAAGAGGAACCAACCAAGCAAAAATCATAAGGTAGATCAAGCTCAAATATGTCATTGAAAGAACATGTGAATGGTAAGAAGAGCCAAAAGAGCTGCACAAGAGATCCATCACGTCATGAGTATGTCAAAGCGGATTATAAGGAGTGTGAGAATTCGGTTGCACCAAAGAAAAGGGGTAAGCCAAAGAAATAAATATGACCCAAAGTGATCGAGAAGTAAAACCAAAGGTTTCTGTGATGCCATCGAAGCCACAGAGTGAAGTCCAGCAAAATATGTATGTTGTTAAGTATGTGGTCGAGAGACAACAAAGTCAAACAAGTGAAATGGTTACAAATAAAGGGAAAAGGGGAAATATGCATATCCCTAGGTAATCACAAGGAAAGACATATCGTGTTACTCATATGTTGTACGAAGAGTATACACAATAACTCCCTCATGTCATCTTATATTACCTTATATCCACCGACGCCGTCGACGGGGATGGAAATTGTGGTTGCAACGGAATAATTAGGACATTTTAATGAAGTCGATAAAGAGAACGTCACCCAAATCCATTATGGAATAACCAAAATGGCTTCAAAACTTGTTCAGGACAAGGAACTCTATATTTTGATGATGCTTGAAGGAGATAGAAAAGACAAAGAATATAAATTCAAGGAAATTGTGTCTTCTGTAAAAAGGCCAAAGGGGGCTAAGAAGGCCGGTCATAAGTTTTGGATGAGATTTCCTTATTGTGGGAAACTCTTAGAGGACACATTCACTTGTGTAGTTCATGTATTCTCCCCTGGGTTCCCTGGGGGATCTATTACATACATACCCTTAAGAACTAGGTGTGAGCCGGCACTAAAGAAGAGAAGAATAATTATGGCACATGTGAACAATAACCATTACATCGGTCTGAAGATAAAATAAAAATGTCTTTTACCACCTGTGAGATATGTTAATTGGGGAGAGTTCTCTAATGAGTGGACAAACCAATATGAGTATAGCTTTACCATATGGAAGACTTTGGAGGACTCTCCAAAGAAGGTTGATTTATGGGATTAGTCGTACATATTTTGGACAATTCCTATATTTTGAACATTGTATGATGAAGCACGATTTCGAAATACTGTCTTTTGAACTTGTCTCTTTGTATTATGAAGAATGCTTAATGAATACAATGTGTATTATCTTGTTTCATGTCAATCTCTTTAACCTAGGGTCGTTATAGTAAAAATGTATCCAGACTAACGACACTAAAGTTCTCAATGATTTTGTACACTAGTCATCAGGGTTTATATGTGTTGACCATAACAACTTATATATGACATTATTTGGGAAGGTTGCGGTCGTCATGGTCGATACCAACATACCTTGAAGACCCTACCTAGTATTTCTTTATTTTTTCCTGGATGGTTTATATTCCAACATTCACATCGGTTCATTACTAATACCATGACGACAAATATGTGCCATTATTTAGTGGGGGTCGTCATCGTCGATACAAATATACCATGATGATTCTAGCCTGGAGAATTTGAACAAAATTGTCATAGTGGAGTCGTCAATCTTCTATTTTCGACCATGACGACCCTAACCAGTAAAATAATTGCCTAACTGGTCAGATTATGAGTCGCCAACCTGCTATTTTTGACCATGAAGACCCCAACCAATCCCATCACCACTTTTTTCTGGATGTTTTGGTGTGATAGGCTCGCATCGGTTCATACAATAAACCACAATGACTCAAGTCTACCATTATTTTTGGTTGCTTAGGGTCGTCATGGTCGACAACATTTTGCCATAACGACTGTAGTTGCCAAAGTTGGAGCCGTAATCTTGCTACTATGAAGACACATTCACATTTACATTTAGTCTTGGAGAAATAACAAATGTTTTAACAAACCATTCACATTCAAACCAATCCACTACCAAAACTACTATACCAAATTATATTGTTCCTAACAAACGTAAATAACATGAATTCAAGTACGGTAACCTAAGAAATTTATAGATACATGAGTTCAAGTTTATTATTGCAATGTCTTAAAAACAACATCGTTTCAACCACAACCACGACCTCGGTCACTTCCTTGTCTAGCTGATCTCCGGATTTGCTTTGCAGTATCTCCTTGGCCCTCGTCGCCTTGGATATCAACACCTTTTTGGATTACTGGGGTAGAACATTTATGATCCATCTTACTTTCACTTGCCAGATCAGTAAAATTTTTGGATGCAACGGGGTTTTCAATGTGTGTCAACAAGTCAATGTACCGACCTTGTTGTTCAGGCGTCAACGCCTCTCCCTGTCCTTCGAGAAATCAGTCCATTGATCATAATCTCACTTCGATCTCTCTAAAACAAATAATTGCAATTGAGGTTAAGTGTATATATTGAAGAAAAAGAGAAAAAGAAAGGCAAAAACACTTACGACAAGCTTTAGAATGCTAGAGTAAGTTCTGGTGCCAGGTACCTGAGTAGAAGAAGTAGAAGCTATGTTGTTTTTCCTCTCGTGAGAATCTATTCGTATAACACGGCCATGGGAGAACTTTTGGTACCATTATAAGTAACCCTCCCTTGCCTCATAACCCTTATTCACATTATCCCAAAAAGAGATGTCTACCAAATTAGCATGTTTATTATCCCAATTACTGGTCTCCGGCAGAGGTTCGTAAACCACCTCAGTGTTGGAAACATCGTACTTGCATTCATCAATTTTGAGTTGGAATTTTGGTTTATAATCCTTCTCACGTGGTTCTTGAATATAACCAAGCTGTCACATTACTCTCGGTGGATCATACATTGAAAATCCATTAGGTTGAAACAAAGGGCCATTTTAAAAAGAGACATCTTGCCTTATATTAACTCTCTTTCCCACATACAGACCAAATACTACATCTTTAGTTGTCATGTTGTCCAAACTTTGTCGCATGTCTAACAAGTGTCTCTTATGAAACTTCTCTCGAACCCCACTGAACGTGTATTTCAATCCTCTTAGTTGAGCACTGGTCCAACCCACCTTCTGCTTAACATTGTTTTGAACAATAAAGGAAAATGTTCGTAAATCCACACCTACACAATCATCAAAACAATGAAACTATTATTCATCAAACAAGGGATGGAAAAAGAATAATAATTCATCCAACAAACAAATATAATCACTTCAATTACCTTGAGTAGACTAGTATTACCGTTTATTTGAGAGGTTTGTTCCTTAGATGCTTTCGATAGATCCTCATTCACGTGTGCGACGACGGCAGTCCCCCACGAGTACTTATTCACATCTTTCAAAGGATGCAAGAACTGCGGATAGTTGGCGCTGACCTTGTTTCCTTTGCTATTGGAAAACACAACATCCCCTAGCACGTACAACAGATAAGCAACCGCGGCAACACGAACTTCAACCTCAAGGAGGGGAACATTATATTTTTCCTTTTGTAGGGACCTAGCATATGAGCGCCTCAATTCCAACATGTTAAACTCTCTTTTCAGACCAACTTGGACTTTGTCGTGACTTCATCCCAGTCAAATAAGGAATTGGACAATTCATAAATTTCACTCCAAAGAAGTTTGAACTTGAAGTTGTCTCCAGTTGATCGACCTTCAACCTGGAGCCCTAAAATCTGCTCTGCATCATCAAGAGATATAGTCATCTCGCCAAATGGGAATAGGAAGCAATCTACTCCCGGGTAAAACCTCTCACAGAAGCATGAAACCGCGACCCTGTCATATGCAATCACAGAGTTTTGTACGGATGGATACAAACCTGAGTTCTCTATTAACTCTCTTACTCTTGGACGTTCATTGTCTAGTTTCCATAACTTTATTTTTGAATAGGAAGACTGGCATCTGAAAAGACGTACGGCGTTGGTATGATCCTACAAAATGGAGGAAAAATAAGGAGAAAATAACTGAATCAGCAAACGAATTAGCAACAAGAAGTTAAAAAGCAAAAGTTGAGATTGTTACGATAGTCATATGGATGGTACGAGCCCACGAGCCGAGATATGCAAATAGAAACTTTCCTTCATCTAATGGCAATCTTTCCACATTTCGACCGCGTTCAGCATCCATGATCAAATGTTGTTTGGGAACGTGCCTCGCAGGTGGGGCCATTTCCTTGCCCTTGCCCTTGTCCTTGGCTTGTACCTCTTCTTGCGCCTCTTCATGTACCTCTTCTTCTTCCTCATCATCACCACCACCACCAGACCCACCAGTATCACTTGACCCACCAACACCACTACCACCAACATTGGTGTCATCAACTTCATCTTTGGTTTGTTCATTGTCATTGTCTGAAGTCACAGATGGAATAGAGGAGGCAGAAGAATGAGGAGTGGGTACATGCTTACCTTTTCCTTTCTTTGTCTTTTTAACCCAACTACATTACAAAATACGCAAAAATCAAAAATTCAAACCAATAATCTCATACTTAGTCATAGAATCGTCATTGTATAAATTGTCGACAGTAACGATCCATGATAAAACAATAACGACAAAATATGTATACAGTGACGACCCCTATCATTCATAGTAGTTATTTTTCTTATGGGGGTCATTATGGTTTATTAAAGTTTCGTCACATGTTTAAGGTCGTCATGGTTTTAAGAAAACCGATGCGACCCTAAACAGACCCTTCATCTTCAGGGAAAATAATCAACAAGGGTCGTCATGGTCGAAAATGAAATACCATGATGATTTTTCATACTTCTACCATGCATATAAAAAGTCATCATGGTCTACGGTTATCGACCATGCCGACCCTCTCCCTTTAACTGCAATTTGGCGGTTTTTAATCGTGATTTACACTCAAGAAAAACATATATTCACACCCAGCAAATAGAGTAATGGGATTTGGTTTACTTGCCTTTTAATTGAGACCGTTTCTTCGTCTGATTCTTCTCGATTTGGTTTCTTGCTCATTTTGGATTTTAAATTTCCTTTAATTTTCTCTGTGATTCTAGGTGGGCAACATCTCTTTGGAGATTCTTCAAACGAGCCATGTTTGTAGATGAATCGTGGATTAGATTTTTCAAATTGATATTGAAAAAAAATTAGATCGTTGAGGAGAAGGGGATTAGAGGTTTTTGGTTTTGATTTTAAATGGAAATAGGGGTTGATTTTGGTTAAATATAATAGAGTTTAAGATTAATTATTAGGGTAAGGGTAAATTTGTATTTTCACTACTTTTTGTCACCCCCTTATAATTAATAGTGTGGGATAAATTTGCTAAAGTCCCCTATTATATCCACAAGCCCCCAATTAAGCGAGGCTTTATTACCATGGCTGCCAACAGGGATACCAATTTGTTTGGAGGTGTATCATACTAGAAGAGAAGATGTTTTATCTTATATGTGATTTGGAACACTCCTGAATGTTTTATCTTATATGTTTTATGATACTAGTATTTTCACTACTTTAGCCATCTTTTTTATTAGGAAGACTTGTTGTTTTTTTTTTAGTTCTTAATTTAATTGCAAGATCTAGATGTACAAATTTCGATTGATTCTTCGATCTATTCTCTCTCAACTTTACTGATAAGTTTGTTGGATTTGCTTTCTATATCTTATCAGCGTTTGCACCGACAACTGAATTGCATGACTCTCTTTTTTCTTTTTTCAGTCGTGTGAATTTTATTAAACCACATGTGAAATAAGCATTTCGGGAAAGTATAGGAAAAATAATTAAATATATGAATGTATTTTTCCTTATATAGAGGTTATTTATTATACAATGAGATCTTCTAACAATTTATGATATTTGGTTGGTGAAAAATGTTACTCACATGTCACCAACGACCAAATGCACCAAAAAATAACAACATTTGAACCTAAAAAATAGTACACATGTATATTTGGATGTCGACTTATTTTTAGTGCGACTCTGCAGGTAC
>JAJJMC010010050.1:5034668-5077325 GCA_023531435.1 Papaver californicum
GTATATTTGGATGTCGACTTATTTTTAGTGCGACTCTGCAGGTACAATGTTAGAAGCAAGATCTTTTGCTAGACTTGTTACATATCCAACTTCCGTAAAAGAACTCAATTTATGGAATTTCTCATTAGGACATTGCAATTGTAGTTATCTAATTTGTTTATAGGAGTGATTCTTTACTCTTATGTTGGAAAAATTAAATAAGTTTGTTGGTCTCATCTAAGTGTGGCTTGATTAAGAGGTCTCTTAAGGCCCTGCCAAATAAATCGTGTTTTTTCTTCTTTTTGTCTTAAAAAAAGAAATAAGTTCGGATTTTTTTCCCTTTTCATTGATACATCCGTCGTTTAAAAAAATGATTTAGATGGAGTGGTTTTTAAAAAATGATTTAGATGGAGTGGTTTTTCTTTGAAGCATAGGAGTAGCTAAAACCTCTTTAAAGATATATATAGATCATCCCCCTAATGGACCTAACAGCTCATTTACTTGCCATTCTAGAATAGAAAAAAGAAAATAGGAACAGAAACATTAGATTAATGTTATTGGGAAAGCTAAAAAGGATAGGGGAAATAAATTTTAGTCATGAAATTTTTACTTACTATCAACATGGGATGAATAAAGAAACGAAACAATTATAATCATCTTTGACTTCCGTTATCTACTCTTGGTCTCTTCCACGGTTCCACCATCACCTTCCGACCTTCAGCTTTCTCACTGCAACTAATTAATTCTTTTTCATTAAATTTTGTTTCAAATAAAAAATTCATCACATTAATTAATTTTTACTAGTCTAGACGCACGCGCGATATGTCTACCATTCTGTTCAATAATTTGTTAATCAAGATAAAACGATTTACACAAAAGATATGTATATCATATAGTTATTTGATGATGGCTCAATTGCTCCACGGACTTTATAAATCTACCCAAATATATATGCAAAGGTTAAGATTTAATTATCATGTTTTAAAAGCTTTGAGTCCAGATGATACGAATGTCTAAATGGGATCTTCCAGATCATACTTTTAGTACATGTGAGAAGTGGTAATTGATCTCAAAATGAGAATCACACGTATAAAGACCGTTTAAAATTTTAGATCTTCAACATCATTCTACAATTAGGCACTTCCAAATACTATAAGCACTCCAACATCTTTCTAAATGTGCTTTGCTTTCGCAGTGCATTGAATTATTCAACGCAGCTGTAGCATCAGTTTGTTTTTCATTAAGTTGACCATGATATTACTGCTTTTCAGCCTTTTTTGTAGCTCTTATTCCTTGAAGTCGAGCCAGCTTGATTAGTCTAGTACTTTGGCGGAGATCAGGAAGTTTTCCCTTTATTAGTAGTTCTGCATTGAAAACAAAAAATCAACTCAATTGGAGCTGACATGATTTACTAATTAGGAGGCCATAAATTGTATTTACGCAGTATAATAAGAATGTAAAAGCAATTTGAATTTTAACAAAATCTCTTATCGTAAACTAACTGGTAGAGTATGAATTTAAGAATTTCATCATCCTTTCATTCTTAAATTATTGTTGACATAAATTGCTAGATTTACATATGCATCAACTCTTAAATTTATATCCACATTAGCATTATCAAGTAGATTTTCTATTAGTTCTCGTTACTGTCAAAATTTTGACGCATAAAGAAAGAAATTCAGCCGCAGAGAAATTCAGCCGCATATTTTCGCATAAAGCTCCAAACTATAACTGTACATAAACTTCTTAAAATGTAACTTGACTGAAATGCAAGCGTGGGATATTGGAAAGACGAAAAGTTGACTGATGATGATGGCGATGAGTTTTCCTTTTAACTAAGTTAATTTTTAAACGCACAAAGAGGTGGTGTACTCTCTTACCTGTATTTTCTATTTGCAACTGAGCTGGACTAAATTTGCCATTACGTACCAAACTCCTAAAGCCTACTCTAATAAGGATGATACATAGTCGTTACTAACACATCACTACCTACAATTCATTGGGTATTTGCACGCAGAAAATCAAACAAAAACCATAAAAGGCCAAGTACTACCTAGATGACACAATTGATGTCATGAGAATGCTTAAAAATATTGTTGCTAATTTAAATATAAAGCTCATGTAACTATGAAACCAAGCCTACTACTTTAATTGAAGTCTTGGATCTTTTGATGAAAGTCGAATGGGAGTTGCAAAAATCAGACTAAAAGGTAATAACCATAACTAACAATAGAAATATAAATAAAGTTGTTACCTATTTACAATGTACAACAAAGTCCTCAATCTTATTCAATCAAATAGTCTGATACTCAGAAACAGGCTCATATGCTAAGATGTCAATTGAGTTGGCATCCCAATAACCTAAAACACTGAAGTTTAAAATTAAAAATTATGTAGTAATATATGCTCCTACAACCTAATACGGTCGTTTGCATATTAGTAAGGTGGACAAAAAATAAATGTTACTTGCAGTATCAGTCAATAGTTCTGTAGAGCTCTATGTGATTTCACCTTCATCTTTCTTTGTACATATTGTAGTTTTTTCTGGTACGCATTTCCACAAACAGTTAGACTGCGTTAGTCTTATAATAATGTAGCACCATTACTTGATTCTGCTTTATGCTCTCCATATGAGTTGGCAACTTGTATATTTTCTTCATATGTAAAACAATGATATAATAAGCTTATAAGATGAACATTAACTAAAGATGTAATGTTTCTAATCAACTGCATATATACAAACATAACAAATTGGGATAATAACCTTGATAATATTTAAAATTTTAAATCAAACTATAAAACCAAAGTCATAAGGTTTTCTTACTACAACTTGTTCCTGCTCCCTGATTTCTGTTTTCAGCAGCTCTCATTCTCTGCATATGATAAGCATTCTAACGTCATTCTAGATGTGTTTCTTTTTCATTTTTATCCATTGGATTAGGCTTTGCTTTAGCCAATATTCGACACACTATAGTTATGCATGTGTTTGTTGTCCATCAAGTTGACTTTGACATTGCTTCCCTTTACCGTTTTCTGTTGCAGTCAATTCCAGAAGTCGAGCTAGCTCGATTACCCTAGGACTTCGAAGGAGATCATGGAGCTTTCCCTCTATTAATAGTTACGCATTGAGAATACAAATCCACTTGAATTAGAACGCCAAGTTATAAAAACATACAAATTATCATGTGAGGTGATAGGATTTACTAATTTGAAAGCATGAATTTTAGTTTTCGAGTATAAGATGTAAACCAATTTGAACATTATCACAAATTTACAATAATTCATAATTTGTACCAATGAAACCAAAATTCAGTGTTAGAACCTAACCAATTTAAATTTAAAACCTAGCCAATCTGAAACATTGGAACAAAAAATTAACGTATAATAAAACATCAAAATAAAAATTTTGCAATGAATATCGGTTGAGCACTGTTTCCTTAAGTGAAGCGTCAAAGCTATGTTGTAAGAAAAACCACCATACAAATTCTTCTCATCTCATAGTATATTTGTTACTGAGTTTCATCACCAATTCATTTGACCCCCTTTAACCAAAACCTTACCCTAGGGCCAAGAAATAGTCATACACCACAAACATAAAAAAAATAAATAAAAACACAGTCTCGATTCTTGACCCTTGTTTTATTTTCCCTGGTTTGTATCAATGAACAAAAATCTGCCCTAACGTACACAAATCTTCCTTAAAGTTACACTTACGCATAGATTGCAATTCTGACAGTTACTTGAGAGGTTTCTTCCAGTTAACTTGTTTTGATGGTTTGCATTTCTCCACCATCTTCATGGTTTCTCCATTGTCCGTGTCTGTAGAAGGAAAACAAACGAAGTTGGAAAAAAAAACACACGAAGAAGACGAAAAATAAAGGGAAAAAATACTCGTCAGCTAAAATTAGGTTCAGTGCAATTCGACCTCTGAATCTTTACGCGTCTATTTTATAAATATAATCTTTTTATTTTTGAATTATTACGTACCATATTTTAATCTACAATTTTAAGTTAAGGGTTATATTTGTAATATTAGGGTTAGACCGACCAAAAATAGATCTTTATTTTATATTAGTAAGATAATTTTTAAGTTGATTTTTATTCTAAAACACTTAAATCAATTGGTTGAAATTTTTCTCGTTTGAAAATAATAATTAGGGATCTTTGGCAAGTATATGAAAATTTTATAACTTATATGAAGAAGATATGATTATATAAATAATTAGAAGAAATAAAATTTTACTGTTTCATTTAAAGCATACATCAATATAAACTAAATACTCTTGCTGTAATTGTTGAGGTAAATTAATAATGTATTTTTACTTGGCGAATGATATAATAATATTGATAAAAATTAAAAAAAAACAATTCCAATTTGGAGAAAGTAAATACGTTTGAATACTCTTTGGTTTCGAAGATGAAGTCGTTAACTATTCATTAGAGCAATTTTGTCCATCAGATGTTTGATAGAGGGTTTGTGTGCGTTTACTATAAGAATTTATGTTTGCACCCAAGTCAATCTTAGGTCATTAGGTCAGTCATATTTGACCAAAAGTCAGCTTTGAACGAGTTCCACTTGGTATTAGGTCCTTCTTCCTTTGTGATACTTCACTTCCTTGCTCATTTTAACACTTTGTAGCTCCTTTTTAGATGATTCACATAATAAAAGACATAAATTATAAAAAAACATAATACAAGGTAATATGCAAGAATTATAGCAAATATAAACATGGATTTGATACTAAGAATATGTAATTTATGCACTTATCACTTGTGTCTTCTCTTACATAGAGATCCTCTCAGCACTCTCATGGATTTTTTCACGGTTCTAATGGTGATTTTGGGTGTAACGTCTCCAAGTATGGTGATCTAAATTCAAGACTTTGGGCATATTACTCTCTTTATACGAGAGCATCTCTTTTTCTACAAATCTATCAAAATGGTTGGATTATAATCCAAAACTATTCCTTCGATCTTCGGATTGCTCGGTTCTCTCGTTGGTATGTCGTTACTTCTCTTCACGTCATACTCGTATTTAATACCTTTTACTGGTATTTTAAAATCTTATCTTGATATACTTGAAGTCCATGTAATCTTTTATCATGAATGAAATTTTATAGGATTCATCCGGAAAAAAAAAGAGTGATCAATGCATGAGAAGTTTAGAATTGGTCCCGAGTCATCCTAGGTTATCAAAATTAATTCTAAAGATATCCTGGACCGTCTTTGTTTATAAATCTAATGCATACGGTTCCATGTAAAATCTTTTCAAATAAAACCCTTGTCAACGGATCCCTCGTCAAATTTGGTGTCACTTATTTCTTTAATGTTTTTCTTTGTTGAATTTGGTGATGAATTTCAAATTCAGATCACTTGCATCATCACCTAATGATATTATCATTGCATTACAATGACATCAACACTTATTCTTTGAGCATTCATTTTCCAGTCATTTGCCAAAGTTATTTGCATCTACCTATCACTTGACGGTATATGTTTTACAATCCATACCTTTTGTATCTACGATTGGATTCCCATTGGGTAAAAGCTCACATTCTTCATAACAAACTCAATTAATTGCAACAATCATTTGATGAGTCTGGAAAATATTATTGTTAAGTCGTTTTTAAACTTTCAAACCTAATCCTATGACCTTTCATCCACCATTGGACACTTCTTTTCACAATCACAAACATATATATTGTTGTTGCATCCACGAAGCATCCCCAAGATAAAATCCAACTACCAATCATCTAATCTACATAAATTCATCGTCTTGATACAACTAAATAATGGTTGGTTCTTACACCTTGGTTACACTCAGTTATGTTTAATGCATGTGTTTGTTTTTTGTTAACCTATTATGTTTTGAGTGGTTCTTTTCATTTCTTTCTATCTTGTTAGTAAGTATATATACTCCTCAAGTGCATCTGTAATAAGGTGAGAAACATATTTTATCATTTTATTCATTCTCTGAATCTGGACCCAATGTTATCTTTGTATCATAGAATCTTTCGATCCTTGCCATTTCTCTTCCAATTTCTCTATTAATGAAACTTCTCCAATCTCAAACATCTTCAATTTATTCAACTCCTCGGTTCAATTTGTTATCGTTCTTCTTTATTCTCGGTCATCGTGATCTTCTAAGAGATTTGATAAATTCTTTTCTTATGTGTTTCGTCATGGCTAATCAAAGATCAATTCCTCAAATTCCTTTCAATAAACTTCTTAATAGCATTTTGTTCAAGTTAAAAAGGAGGATAAATACCTCACATGGAAATCATTAGTTCTTGTTTTGTTTACTAAATTTTGTATCACTAGATATCTTAATGGATCTAGTGAATGTCCATCTCAATTCACTATAACGCATAATCAAAATAATAATATTATTGATCCTGCGTGCACGAACTGACATGATGATTATTCAACCATTATTCCGCTCATCAACTCGACGATTCTGGAATCAGTAATTCCTTATGTTGTTGGTGCTTCATTTTCTTCTGAAATCTGGAGTAACATTGAAGCTCGGTTCTCGCAAGCATTTGTTACTCATACTATCCAATGGAGGACCAAAATTCAATCTCTCTAACTTGTTAATGATTTTATTACTACTTCTCTTAATGATATCAAGAAAATTTGTGATGCTCTCGTTGTTGCTGGCTCAATTATAAGTGATATTGAATGTGTTGTTACTACTTTATCCGGTCTATCTTCTGCTTATAACTTTTTTTGCTACCTCAATTCGTATGAGAAATCCTCTAGTGACTAGTGTTGAATTACATAATTTGTTATTGAGTGAGGAAATTGTTATCAATGCTAGATCCTTTCCATATTAGGGAATCCCTCTCTTGTATCTAGGTCAAGAAGGAAAAGAACCTTTGGCAGTACGAGCTACTTCGACTAGAAAACCACTTTATTCGAGAAAGAAAAAAAGACTTTATAGAATATTTCACACGGGGGGGTCTGCCCTTGGGTTGTGGTATATCATTTCAATATTCTAGGTTAAACGGGAATTTTAAGCCATTTAAACCATCTAAATTATGTGGATCAGTCGACCCATAGCTGGGACATATCCTTCTGGGAGCTCTGTTGGTAGGGTTGCTATGGCAGCTAATCCAATCAAAGAAAAGAATTCGGGAGCAAATATTCAACAAAGGACCAAACCTCTATAGCTTGCAGGCATGGAAGAGTCCTCTCGTTCTTTGTAATCCAATCTTTTCTAAATAGGAAACTAAAGTAGGGAACTAAAAAAAGTTAGCCGCGAAGCAGCCGTACTGCGAGTCATTTTGCTTGATCGAGAGCATTCAGTTGAGACAGGCGGTGCAACTTGATGTGGGTGCTATAGATCGAGCTAGTGGTGAATCAAATAGGGGATCTGCGAGCGAAGTTTGAAGAAGTTTTTTAAAAAAGCGATTCAAAAGTGAAGAAAGAAAGGGGTGCTGTACTTCTAAAAAAAATGACTTAATAACTCAGCCAATCACACATTTTAAGACGCTGGTAAAGCAGCTCGCTTACGAAGTAATTTGCGTGCTTGCAGATGTGCACTCCTCCTTATCTTGGGTTCGGAATGGCCTGTTCTTGCATCGGGTTTCCTAATCTTGAATAGGTAAAGTCTCAATACACTACTGACTAAGGTAGCCTAGTCAAAAGATAAATATCTTTGATTTCATATAAGCATGATCTTGGAATCAAAGGTAAAGCCTGCTCCTGAGAAAGCATCCAGAGGTTAAAGGACTTAAGAGTGATATACTTTTTGAAAAATTACTTCAGTGATCTTTCAGGCCCTGCAAGGCTGGTTAGACTCTCCTCATGGATCAGGGTACATGTAAAGGTAAAAAGAGACCAAAGTTGCACTTGAAGGGGCTCCAAACTCGTATTGGCTAGATCTTTATTATTCAACTATTCTTTCTGAAGGAGACGCCCTTCCAAAAAGCGGAGATTGCTAAGTTGGAAATTGTGATCTTGCCCCACGCACACAACACTATGATCCATTCCATTCCTGTTGAAGCATATACTCGGGGGGTGGTGCAGGGCGGACGATTTCAAAGTGGACTCCCCATTCATTAGATAGAGAAGATCTCCAAAATTTAGTGATCCGCTGCCGAACTTATTCCAATTCCAACAGCTCGGACTCGGATCGTAGGGATCGCCGGACTACTTCGTATCAACAGAGACTCGGTCTATCAATATCGATTCGATCCGAGATCTCTTATTAAGACCAAGATCACGAGGAACGGCTTCGACCACAATAGAGAATGAAGGTCTCGCAATGAACTTTAAAAGTACTAATTTAAGGGTTTATTCGTACCGCAAATGAAGGCATTAAACCCATAAGGGATATAAAAGGTCGAATCCCTAAGGAGAAAGGGCCTAAGAACAAGGAAAAAGAGACTTGGCGGGAAGAAAGAAATGCTTCTTTTTTTTATGTATTAATTCCATTCTCGAACCCCCATACAAAGCAGAGTTGAGGGGTTTGCTGCTGAAGCTGCTACCAGCCTGAAAGCTGAAGCCATTTCAATCTTAGAACCCAGAAAGTTACTAAAAGAAATAGCAACCTAAATTTAAGAACATTGCCTCTATCCCAACTTTTTTGAGCTTAGACTAAAAAGTTCAGATCAGATCGAATTGACCCGGCAAGTGACATTACTATGCCCTCTTTATTAATCGAGTTTGATCGCGCTAGCTTCATTTAATATTGCAACAGCCAAATCACCGTTTTGCAGAAAGGAGAGGGGATTGATCCACTCGACCAGCGGAGTAAGTGGATCTGACCCATTGAATCATGACTACATGAGTTATTCTGATATTAAAATTCAATAGTAGAGAGAAAATTGTAGTAGCGTACCCCCTCCCCTTTATTTATTGTTTATTTCCTTGGGATACGGAAGAATTTGTCGATATTTCTTATTTAATGTTCTTGTTCCTGGATACTAACTCCATCATCTCTGAATATGAGAACAAAGCATTTTACAGTCAATCTCGTTCTCCATTAGTACTCACAATTCTTGATTTCCTACTTTTGTCATGAGAAGATGTCATACTCCAAACTATAAGGGAAGGCGGTTTAATCCAAGCTTTAGAGGAGGATTTAACTCTACAACGCAGACATGTTGTCAATTCTGCTCCCCCACCACCATCTTTATCTAGTGACAGACCACAGTGTCAAATTCGTCAGAGACTTTGGTCACCTAGCACCATAATGTACAAATCGCCTGAATTTTTCTTACAAAGCAGAAATCCTCCACATAATTTACATGTTATGCTTGCTGCAGCTAGAATTTTTGGTGAAAATCCATGGTATGCTGATAATGAAGCCAATCAACACATTTCTCATGAGGTTTCTCCTTCAGAAGAATATACTTTTTATGATGGTTACTATATTCAAACAACTAATGGAGAATGTATGTCAATTTTGATATGTTGATCATTTTGTTCTACAAACACATGCTAAGCATTTTACTCTAGGAAATATCATGCATGTTCGCATTTACTAAACTACTTTTTGTTCACAAATTCACTTCTGGCAACAACTACACCATAACCTTCTTATTTGTTGGTTATATTGTGCAGGATCTTCAAACTGGGAAGATCCTGCACAAATGTTATCTCTAACTACATGGGGATATGCTATCATCCTCTCCACCAACCCTAACAAAAAGATCACCTTCTTGATGGCAAGGTCGGTCTAGCGCCATGTGCATTGTACGCTGAGGCTTAAACTCTCGAGCAAACTCTTCAGTAGTTCCAACATAAAAGAATCTCTTCGGTTTGCATCTACAATGACTATAGAAGTTTAGTAAACATTATCCAAAAAGATACGTAACAAAAGGATTGGCGAACCACGAACATTATCCAGCATTATAAACTGCTTCTTTTGGCACTACCTGGCCTATTATGTAGGCACTCAGGGAGATCCAACAATTAGTTAGTTGATGCCATTGCAACAGAAGCGCACATTACATAACCCCAATTCCCTTTAGTTTTGATAATATTAATTGCATATTATTTTTGATTTTATCCATGTAAATTGATAGTATTCTCTATGTTTCTCGAATATTGAGTTACTTATTTCAAAATTCTATTTCCTAAGAATTGAGTTATTTCATTAAACAAGACAATATTTCTAAAATTATCCTTTTAATTAATTATTATTAGGATAAAAAATATGTATAATTTGATAGTCATGTTTATATTCGTTATATATATGCTTTAAGTGCTTTCTACGATATAAAATTTATACATATCTATGGCATAGTTTGAAAGATATGTCATTTTTAAATTTTACTACTTTACTATCCTAAAGGTATAATTGAAAAAAATATTTAAAAATACCTCTTTCTTTCGTATCTTAAGAAATATGAAATTCGAAATAGCTCAACATCTGATAAACGAATAGAGTATTAGATAATTTAACGAAATTTTACCTTTACATCGGAAAGAGGAAGAAAAGGAGAGATTACACCTGTAGTTAAATCAGATTGCTCTATAAACTGTAATTTACATGAGAGTTAGGTGGCCAAATTTGTCTGGCAACTTATGATTCGACTAATGATATAGGCACCGGCAGCTTCGGTTAGGGCTATTCTAAAAGCCTAAACTGGGGTGCCAAATTGGAAATATTGAAAATGTTGGTATTCAAACAAATAGGGATGAAACACAGTTGGAAACTTGGAAACGTTCACAAGTTTTTCTTAGTGACTATATTGTACTTCTCGTAATTCTGCAGAATATATTGATGAATGTATTGGAACCAGTCCTGCATTCCTTAACCCATCTTTGCAATTCTTCTTTTTAATGAAATTTCTCTTTCCAAGCAACAAAAATAAATAATATAAAAAATCAGTTGCCAGATGGATTGTTGCAGACCCCATTGAATTCCTCCACCCCAATCTGCATGAAAACACATAACAGTTAATAGTGGAGCATAGTACCAAAGAAATGAGATATACTCTGATCAAAAAGAAAAAAAAAGGAAAAAAAAACGAGATATACAAGTACGAACATGGCTCAGAAGAAAGATGATACTTTCTAGGAAAATAAGAATCTCAAGAAGTAAGAAGCTCAGTTTGATTGTATGAAATCAAGGAGTTCAACTGGTCATGGAAACCACGGGAGGGCATTGAGACTCATTAATTACAAACAGAGGGATAGATAATTTAGCAGCTTAAGAGTATGCATGCATGTTAAGGCTTAAGAGTTAAGAGAGTGAAATTGCTTACTTGCTGAATTGGACAATGTCAAGGGAGCACACCTTTGATGGTTATATTGCCTTTGCTTTTACATAACCAGATGAATAACATACTATAATTCGGTAAGAACATATCCCATGGAGTCGATATGAAATAAGAAACGAAAAACCAGCTCTGTGACCCATATATAGGATAATAGGTTGACAAATAATGAGAAATGGATAAACATAATTTACAGAACAAAAGGGGAGGGGAAATATGAACAACCCTATTACACAGCAAACAAAATACCCTGATAGGTATAACAAACCCATGTAAGCTGGGTAAAATGAAACAAGTATAAAAAAAATCATAAAGATTTGCAAGTTTTCTTACTCTACACCATCTACTGTTTCCGGCAATGTTTGCCGCAACAATGCCTACTTGGTGGGGGTGGACTGAACACATACACACCTGTAGGATTGCACAAAACATGAACATCGTAAATTGAAGATGAAGATGATGCTCAGAAGAGAAGACCCATGAACATAGAAGACTAATTATCTCAGGGTAAACTATGACAACACTAGATGAGAACACATAAAATGAACTGCATTTCAGGTGAGAAAGAACCACAGAGAGGATGGTTATAGCATCCGTATAGAATCCTTCTTCCAGATTTTGAATCACAAATTTTTTGTCTTTCATCCCTCATCCTTAATTGGTAAGTGAATAAAATACTGAAACCAGCAAGTGCAGAAAGTTTAAGACATCTCCTTCTGGTTGGGAGGTGTTATTAACTAAGACTAATTGGTTCAATCATTGCACAGAAATGAGAACTAGTTCAAAAATTGAGGCAGCACTTTGTCAGCAAAATATTACAATAATGACTCTGAGACTTCAACTTGTAAATGACATGCCGTCACAACATGAAAACACATGCATTACTACTGCTCCCAGCAACAAAAAAGAATCTAATGCAGAATATATAGTGCTGATACAAACAGAAAGACTAGCCACAATATGCTCCACGTAAGATATATAAATTGGAAGTTATACATGTATATGTGAATAAACTAGGTTCTGTGAAGGTTCTTCGGATATCTGAATCTTCTGATATTATGCAGTCAGAAGTCAACTTCCTCTTCCTATATGCAGAATTCACTGCTATCCTCACAAATTTCAGAATGGAAAATGATGTCCAAAACTTAAGTGCTCACTACTTTAGCATGATCTCGAACTAATGAGACACGGAAAATTCAATTAAATTTTAGTAACTTCCTTTATGGTCCAGGTTGAACTATCACATTCCCCATACCAGTGCAGGACAATCAAACATGGATCGACACAAAATCTAGGTGCATTTATCATCTAACAAACGTGTATGATAATATTAATTGCTGAACAACATAAGAATTGATGTAACTACCAAGTCAGAAATAGTTTGCAATAACTCATCAGCAGTAACATAAAAATGTTTGAAGGGAAAGAAAAAATTGTGGAATGAACATCATAATTCAGAGCATACCGAGAGCTATTTCAAGCAAGACTCGAGATAACTTGTAGGATGCTTTTTGTTGTACAATATCTTGACAGTGAAAAACTTCCCAGGGATAGTCAGAACACGACAAATGGAGAAGAACTCAAATACCTTAGTACCATGCAAAGTAGCTGAAGCAGGTACTCTGCTAAAAATGAACAGAGAGTCAGAGTATGTACTAACATTCACTGTATAACACTGAGCAGTTTGTACTCTGCTAAAATGGAACTAGAGACAAAATCAGAAAGCAACTACATTTTAATGCCTAAACGAAATTATTATAATTATTGATACTAACTACATATAGGAGAGAGTTTAAATCTTTGGACCTAATCACACATACTTCATGTTGGAGAATTTATTGATAAAAGAAACATAAAACAAAACGGAGGACAAATGAAGCCTAACCTCCAAAAATCGAGGAAGAAGAACATCAAGAAAACCTATAGACTGGTATACATCACTATCCATGGGTTTGTAAATAAATTAAATCAAGGATGACCAGAGAATTAGACATTTATCCATACCTCAATCATTAACTTGTTTCAGACAATAATTATTGTTATCAAGTTGATCCAGCGCAAGAGTATTATTTAACAACGAAATTAGAGCAATGCCGGGAACAAACTTTCTTTCACGCATCTCGTAAAGAAACTGCAATGCCTTATTGCCCTGTTGTTCGAAAATAAAACCTTGAAGAATGGTGTTATACGTGAAAGCGTCAGGTAAGCAACCATTCTTTTCCATTTCGATAATAATTTCCTCAGCCTCAAGTGACATCCCTTTCTTGCATAGGCCATTTATCATTGTGGTATATGTTATAATGTCCGGCACCAATCTTTTATTACTAAGTTCGCAAAATAGTTGCCCTGCATATACCAGTTTCCCAGCCTTGCACAACCCATCAATGAGTATATTGTAGATACAAATGTTAGCTTCGAAGCCATTATCCTCCATGGAATGAAATATTTCAATTGTCTTGTCAACTATTTGGTTCTTTAAGAGCCCATTTAACAGTGCACCGTATGTGATTAGGTCTAAGGGTTGTCCACTAGATTTTATCTCATTAAACAAGTGTACTGCGGTTCCAACCTCTCCATTCCGGCATAGTCCATCTATAAGCATATTGTAAGTAACTTGGTTGGGTTGGATACCTTTGTGTTGCATACCGTTGAAGAGTTGAACAGCTTCATACGACCTGAAATTCTTGAAGTAGCCATTTATCATGGAAGTATAAGTTACCACAGTAGGGTCCTTGCCTAACTTGCTCATCATCCCAAACACATAACAAGCCTCTTTCATTCTACCTTCTTTCCAGCAAGAATCTACTAAAACACTGAACGTTACTACATTTGGTGTGATTCCTCGGTCCATCATTTGATAAAAGTATTTCATTCCTTCTTTCCACCATCCGTACTTGCATAAACCATGAATTAGAGAATTGTAAGTGATAACATTAGCTGAAATTCCTCCTCTAAACATCTCATCAAAGAGTTCGACTGCTTCACCTACCTGGCCAATACTGCAAAATCCATGAATCAAAATAGTATAAGTGATCACATCGGGCCTGCAGTTCCAATTTACCATCATTCTCAGCAACTTTAAACCAACACTGACCTCATCAATGCTACAAAACCCACATATAAGAGTGTTATATGTAACAGCATCAGCTCGAACACCCCTCTCAGTCATTTTCTCAAACACATCAATGGCAGAACCTATCTGTTCCTGCACGCAGAGACCCTTGATCAAAGTATTGTAAGTAACTATATCAGGATCATAACCCCTCTTAAGAATTTCACCAAACAAACAGAACCCATAATTAACTTGATTTAACTGACAACAACAGTTGATGAGAATGTTAATTGTGTAGATGCTAGGTTGGATTCTGACCATTTTCATCATTTTATACAACGGAAAAATAGCAGCGTAACATGTAAGCTTGGATATTGAAGTTAGTAGATGATCAAAAGTCACCGTTGAAGGTAATGGGTTCATGGTAATCATTTTTTGAAAGTAAAGCATTGCAATGTCAAGATTTTTAATCTCCCCAGACTTCCATTGATCCTTTACAAAATTCTCAAATTGGGCTGTTGTTGAACCACGATAACTTCTCGCAATTGATATTAGAAGTAGAGGAGGATGGTGATAATTGGAGAATACTCTTCTGATTATCAATTTCATTTTATTTCATTTTGTCGGAGGATTTAAAGCTGAAGTTGAAGAGAGCAGAAACAGTGAGTGCGCACTGAGAAGAGTAATGCTAAGCATAGATATTAGACGCTTTGATCAGGGCTTACCTAGACTATAACCTTTTTAGGGTTGGTGCCCATATTGGAAATGTTGAGAATTGCAGTGTCAAACTGACAATAGTCACTGACTTTTTTTTTTTTTTTTTTGAAGCATTACTTTTTGTTAATAACTATCTTGTCCTTTGATGAACTGCCAGGAGCTTCAATTGCTGGAGTTGAAACTCAATAGTAGATATTTTGTTTATTTCCCATCCTCTAAATATATAGTACATAAGTATGCAGGAAAAAAGAGAGAAGATAATGTTGTTATATGGTATAGATGGAAGGGTATTACACTTTTCGGTTCTAACGATCATACAACTCTCAGGGAAAATTCAATAACGTCTCATTTCAGTAAAGACAAATATAGGACTACAAACAAACTATTCCAGGTCAACAAATCTACTTCTTCAACTTTCGAGCAAGAAAACGTTCTCGGGCTGCTAGAATTTGACTGTTGCGGTCGACAAGAGGGGAATCGACAATATCAGCTTCTTTCTTTGGAAGATCTGAGACTTGTTCCTGCAAAGTATCTTCCGGAGTAGCAAATCCACCACTTTAAACAGAAAAGAGTCAATATTGTTATTAAATTTCAAACACATTCAAAAAAATTGAGAAATAATAGTGTTTTTGGAATTGAGCTTCGAAGAACTTTAATATTTACCTAAGCTTGTTTACATCAACTTTCTCAAGTTTCTGTAAGATCGGCATGACCCATGACATCTCCACTGCACAAACATTGCGCATAAAAGGACGAGAGATAGTAATGAGTTCATGGTACACCGCATAGTTGGGTAGCTTCCCATCTTCATCTGCCTTCAACACCGATGATGGGTGTACCTGAAATGCATTACAGATTAGTTATTTTTATTCAAATGAGAAACAGCTGCTTCAAAAGATTTCTCTACAACCAAATTGCCTAAACATCTATATGATACTCATTTTAAGATTGAAACAATAATCATAAATACCTGAACAAGCTGTGGTTTAGAACCAAGGGTTCTATAACCATTATGGTGAATCATTCGCTCGGCTAACTGACTTGCATAACCTACACATAAAGCCCTCCTCAAGTTTTTATAATCTTGTTGCCTTTCTTGTCGTCTTCGATTTGTTTGCACATCCAGCGGTCCTGATATTCAAAAAACAAACTGTGTTATATATTTATATTTATCATACAAAAAGATGATAAGGAAATAAAGAAACACGAGCAGGTGTCAGTAACAGTTAAGGTGCGGCGCACCAAGTTTAACAAACTATTGTAATTTATGAGTATAATTTATTGAATTTTTTTACAATAAAAAGGCTTTCTCTATGACACAGAAAATATCAAACGTGAAGTTAAACACCCTTTTTGGAGTGTTTTTTGGAAATGTAAAGACACTTATAGATACCCAAGTTTGTATGTAAATTGATACATAAACTATGACATATTAAGAATTTTGTAGGCTCTGAAATGCTGAATAAGTTATTCTTGTGAATCATATCATGGCTTTAAGTTCTCCAGGTCTATTTTTAAATCAGGGGAGTGATAAACTATAGTAAGACAGGTTACAAGACCAACAAACTAAAGGATACGAGAATGGTGGATACGATTTGTTTACAGATATTGAGTCCTGACCTTTTGATATTTTCTGCATTATTTGAGACAATTGTTTCCTGACATCCTTAGTGAACATCATTCCTCGTACCTACAACAAATAAGCCGAAGAAATTTCTTTTTACCAACTCCTCCACGAGCAAATAACAGTCAATCAGCACTCAAAAACATATCATCAATTATTATTTTTTTAATTCTCTGTATCTCGTCTTTCTCATTTTTGGAGCAAAAGTTCAAACAAGTACCTGCAATGCATTATCTGTGCACCAACGTGGATCATAGTTGGCTCGATCCCAATCTTCATACACTTGGAGCAACTGGATGTGATCACCCCATCCAGAACCGTCTGGTAAATCTGAAGGAGCCTGTTTCCTCTTCTTGTCAATACCCTTACTGCAAGAGCGAATAATGGTGTTAAATTCTTAGACCACTGGTTTGATATTCAACAGACTATAAATCGGCTTCTCGTAACTCAAAAGTGCAGCAGTAGTACAAAGAATATGCTCACTGGTTCCACACACAGTAGATGAATAAGCATAATTGTATGTCACACACCATAATGGAGTTATAGCAAGTAGCAGAAAGACAATATGGATCATAATGGTTACTTGTAATTTATGTCTTGCAGAATTCAGGGACACATGCTTTCTTTCTTTAGGTGAAACCAAAAAAAGAACTATGAATTTATCCCTTCTACACTCAGGCACACAATTTGAATATAAATGTGAAAATGCAATTACTGGTGGCATCAATTCCCTGAGACTTCAAACATTAATCAATGCAAAAAGGGGTGGGGGAAATGATATGAAAATTATGGGTGACTGATAGAAGCCTAAATGAGGACTAGCCAGAATATGTGACTAATCACATATCCGAACTGTCGGGCCTCTTTCATATTGGGCCACTGTAAATTAGTTAAGTGAGTACAACTCCGCAGAAGCAATTTCAGCCGTTAATCTTTGAAAATATTCCAACAAGAAAATTGAGATAAGCATACTGGCACAAGTGACCAACCTCTGAGTGGGAAGTAAAGATGTTTCTGCTGATAACATGGCAACAACAGTCAATGCCTGGGACAAGGAACCATACTTATTTGCCTCGATCAGAGTTCTTGAAAATGAAGGTTCTAGTGGCAATTCTGTGTAAGAAAGGGACTTCGTTAACAAATTAGCAACTTTATAAATATCACATTGACCCTAATGCCCAGACTCGATATAATACACACCAGTTGTAATATGTACAACTAAAATTAGAAAAATTGAAGAAAAAAAATATATAGTACCAGACATTGTTCTTCAATTTGTGTAATAGTTCCAATTTCATCAATTGCGTTAATAAGGTATAATTGTTTCAGAGTGTCTTCTAAAGAATCACCTGCAGCAGTAAGTTAATGTTGTATCAGAATGCTAAATCTAGTATAAGTATAGGAGGATGAAAGTGAGAAAAATAATATCGAGCTGGGGAAAATAGTGAAACTAGCTTACATGTCCAAAACAGAGGAAGCACTCGAGATATACAGAAGTGAACTTAACAAAGTGAACAGAAAGTAATAAGTAAGTTTTTCTTACGTGAGGGTGGATCGAGGAAATCAAATTTGAGGATATTGATATCAGGAAGGTCAAGTGATTTCAACTAAAGCACACTTCCAGCAAGAGAAGAACGCTGTATCTCGGGGATCGTGACTTCGGCAAAATCCTCATGGTAAATATTCGAGGGGTACAGCCGGTAACACTTTCCAGGACAAGTTCTTCCAGCTCTCCCTGCACGCTGATTAGCTTGCACTCTGCACCAGAACGTAAAACAGTTATTACGGACATAGTTCCAAAGAAATGAGATACTGATTATGAACATTTGTCAGAATAAGCTAATACTACCCCAGGAATATGGTCTCTGAGAAGTAAGAACTGAGTCGTTTGTTTTACAGGATAGAAACTCAAAGAAGAGAATAAAGAGTAAAAATAATTGTCCAGATGGAGACCAACTGGTCATGTACAACCACACTAGAGCATAGAACATCCACAATCATAAGAAATTTAACATAGACCATGTAAGAGCAAAGACCATAACAAAGCCATGAAGTTACAAACATAAGGACATCTATTTTAGCAGATTAAGGTTATGCATGCATGTTGAGAGCATGAATCACTTACTTGCTAATCTGGACAATGTCAAGAGAGTACATTCCCATCGATGGGTTGTATTGCCTTTGCTTACATAACCAGAGTCAATAACGCACCTAAGATAAAGTCAATAATTAGGTAAGAACATATGCCATAAAGTCAATGCAAAATTTAAACGAAAAACCAGCTCTTGAAGGCCATATTGTTGGGAACACTATATCCTGATAGAGAGGATGATGGAAGCATATGAAAGCATTGACAAGTAACTACCATAAGGAAACACATATCAGATAACCGATTAACTGATATGACAATGTACAAACCTAACTAGAGAGCAACCCACCCACCCCCACCCCCCACCCCCTCCAAAGAGAATAAACTGGTACCCTTAGGCCTTATTTAATATTAGAACCTGAGAGTAACAAAATAGACCAAAACAAGCTATTCATGCAAGAAAGGAAGGTTTTCTTACACAACACCATCTACTCTTAGAGAAGTCTCAGCAATGTTTGTCGCAACAATGAACCGCCTACAGTTTGGTGGGGGCGGACTGAATACAGGCACCTGTAGGATTGCATAAAACAAGAAATATCAATTATAATGAAAAAGAATCCATATTGCAAAAGACGATTTATGAACCTAGAAGATTTTTATCTCAGGGAAAACTTTGCAAATATTAGTTACGAATAAGTAAAATAATATGAACTGAGATTTACCTGCATTTGAGGTGGAAAAGAACCATGAAGTGGAAGAATTATAGCATCCATACAGCATCCTTCTTCTAAACTTTGAACTCACTCCTCCAACTTTTTCACGCATTTGTCGATATCATCCTAAATCAAAAGATAAGTTCCCCTATTATTTTTTTAACCCTTGTTTTATAAGTGAATGAATACTACTACCAAACTACATGAATTTGAAATAAACAAGATGTATAACTCTATGTAGTCCATTGATAGCAAGTACAGAAAGCTACAGACTTACCTGCCCTGTCATGAATATTAACACATCTCCTTCTGGTTGTCGGGTGTGTATATCTATTAAGACCAATTTGTTCAGTCAGTGCACAGAGGGCTAGTCCAAAAATTGAGACAACGCCTCTTCAACATAGCAATACAACAACGATTCTAAGACTTCAACCTGTAAATAATATGCTGTCACAAAATAAAAACTCATGCAGTTCTTTAATCCTGTTACTACACGTAGCAAGAAAAATAAGGAAGATTATAGAGTTGACACCCACTGACAGACTAACAGCAATAGGCCTCATGCAAGGTATCAAGCAACTCCAACTAGACAGTTGTATGTGTATATCAAAACACTAGGTTTTATAAAGGTTTTCCGGAAGTTCTCGATCTTCGGATACTGATGCAGTCAGAAATTAACTTACTATGTACAACATTCATCTGTATCCCATTTGCTTTTCAGAGCGGAGAATGATGTTTCGAACAGAAGCATTTTCTATTTCTTAGCATGATCCAAGACTTCTACTAATCAGACTCACCAAGATTCATAACAATTTTAATCATATTTATTTCTCCTTCCTATATGGTCATGAATCTTGCCGAAAATCCCATCACTTCACATTGCAAACATCCAGGTTGAACTATTACATTCTCACAAACCAATGCACCAAATTCTAAGAACCATAGACGGTAGTAGCTACACTTACTATCAAGCAAATACGTAAAACCAAATTGCTGAGCATTATCAAGAATTAAAGCAAAAACCAGGCTGAAAACAGTTTATTAATAGTAATGTAGAATTGCTCTGAGGAAGAGAAAATATTGTCAAATAAGGATCAAAGTTCGGACACATACTCAGAGCCTTATTTAAGCAAGCATCAAGATAGCTTGTAGGACGCTCGCTGCTGTACAGTATTTCCACAGGGAACAACTTCCCAGGGACAGTCAGAACAGGACAATTGGAGAAGAACTACGATACCTTGGTACCATTCAAAGTTGCTGAAGTGATCAGAACCTTTAAATTAGATGACTGCATCTTTATCAACCGTTTCACCAATCCCAACAAAATGTCACTGTCGATAGACCCTTCAGATTAGTTCACATCATTCTCTAAACTGGAAATGCATCTGATAAATAATCAATATAGTAGCATATCATAGTTAGAATCAAAATCATACTCTCATGATTTGGCTTGTCATGGAAGTGTCCAACTGAGCGTGGTCCCCAAAGGCATACAAAATTTTATTTGGAGCAATAGGATGTCAAAGGATCACTAGTTGTGTAATCTGTACATTGCTGCTAAAGGGTTACTAACGGTTTTATAAATAATAAGTTGATATTTTGAATCACTGCAGTGACAGTTAGTGGAATGTTGTAGAAGGGGGCGCCCAAAGTGGCTTTATTTTCAACTGGGCACCAAGCAGTAGAAAAAGAGAGGCCACTTTCAAATGGGGCGCCCCAGCGCGGCCTTTAGGGTCTCCCAGGACAAGGGGCCAGTTGTCTGGGCGCCCAAAATGGTATCTTTCTACAAAAATCAAAATAAGATCTAGTAAAATCTTTTTCAAATCTTTTCCATTTAGTAATATAACTTATATCCTAATTATTTTTGTATATATATGCATGTATCTTCTGCTTCTTCTAAGCCTTTAGTCCCAAACAAGTTAGGTAGGCTAGAAAGGAAACAGGACTTCCCAAGCAGTCACTCATCTTGGTACTGCTCTTGCCCTTTCCTATGGAAATGGCTGGTTTTCAACCAAACAAAGGTACACGAGGACCTCCCAAGCAGTCATCCATCTTGGTACTGCTCTCACCCTCTTTTGGTCTATCGCTGGCTCGCCAGGCCTTTCACGACCCTATATGTATGCATGTATAATATCATTAATAGATTCAATTCATTTACTTTCATATTAAGCTCATACCATTAACTGCAACCCCAAACAATTAATCGTATTATATAATACCATCAATAGAATGTTAGGTATATTTGTGAACTGATTTGATATGATATTCCTATAATTTACATAGTAAATACTTATGTGACTATTATAGTTACGCCGCAGCTTCGCGGCGGCTCGCTGCGGCTCGGGATTTTACACCCGGTGCCGCACTGCGCCTTACGCCTTAACAAGTGGAACCAACTCGGTCAATGATCCTTTGCATCGATGTGAAGTGTGGACAAACTGATGATCATTTGCTACCCAACCGGAGAATATTGCAAGTATACAATAATGCAAGCATGAAATATATCAAGAAACCAAACAAAACTTACATTTTTAGACTCCTTTCACGAGCCTCGTCCAATATGACAACTGAATATTGCTTAAGCTCTGGATCTGAAAGACTTTCACGGAGTAGAACTCAATCAGTAAGATATCTGCACAAATTCCACAATTCTTGATTAGAAAGAAAAACAAACCCAATACATGAAAAATCTGCGGTTGTGTAAAGAAACATTACTTAATCTTAGTTTTTTCTGTTGTTCTATCCTCAAACCGAATAGCGTACCCTAATTCCTCGCCTAAACGCACATTCAGCTCTTGGGCTACTCGTCTGTACCAAAGCAAATGATTAGGATTCCAAAATTATTACATAGAGTAACAAAATCAGGGTTAGGGATTGGAAGATTTAGGGGTTTTACCTGGCAACGGAGACAGCAGCGACTCTAAGAGGTTGAATAACTGCGATAATTCCAGATTTTGTGTACCCTCTCCGATGTAGGATTTGAGAGAGTTGGGTACTTTTACCTGAACCAGTCTCTCCAATTACAACTACTACTGAATTTTGTTCAACTGTTTCGATAATTTTATCTTCGAATTGAAGTATCGGAAGAAGTGCTACTGCCATTGATGATTATTTAGTTAAAGAAAAAAAAAACACTAGGGTCTTAATTGGGATATCAGCGATCCCAATTTAAACCTTTAGCGGGAAATTTGGCCTGTATATGTAAGGCTTATGATGCGGTTTGCTGTATACTAATCGTACTAACCGACGGTAACGGTGCTTCCTCTTTTAATACTATGTACTAGGGAATTACAGGCGTTATGCGCCTGCCTCTTGTGCGGGCCTAGCAGTTCTGCATTTTGAAACCGGCATATATCACCGTGGTATTTACCGACTCATTAGTTAGGTTGAAGGTGGTTGCTACTAATTTTAAGGACACTGATTTACCTCATATCCAGAGATTCCTAGATGGATGGGGTTTTACTTGTAATCTGGTTAAGAAGAAGAAGATTGCTTGTAGATGACAGTTTATGATAGATATCGATGGTTTTCTGACTAAGGAGTCGGGTGGTTTTGCTGCTATTATTAGAGGTAGTGATTGTATACCTATAGTTGTAGCTATTGGATGATCTAAGCCTGATTTTGTGTTGAGTTGACTCATGAAATACAAGGTACTGAATTAGCCTTGAAGTTGGGTGTGCATTTGAAGGTTTCCAAGGTTCATATTGGTACTGATTCAATGGTGGTGTGTAATACAAGGTACTGAATTAGCAAAAATGTAGTTTCTTATCTTCTTCCACGAAAACAGTTGAACACAATAACGAGCTTTAATTTCCGAACTCTCATCCCAAATACGTAGTTTTAGAACTAAACTTGTCATTATTTGAGAGCTTTCAAGCCCTCCAATCAGGAGTACATATTTGGATTAGGGGAATAGAGACAATCTTGTTGGTAGAAGTATTGTCAAAAATAAACTTAATTTTACTAATATTCCACGTTCTAATCTCTTGAATAATAAAATCAGAAACTTTAACGTTGTGTTTGGACGTTGGAATTGGAATATTATCCTGAATTGTTATTGCTAGAATATTATTCCTAGGATCACCAGTTCGTTTTCTTATGATTTTTATTATGGTTAGTTCCATAAGATGTTGGATTGGAATCATAAATGAAAGATCAACTAACCAAGTTAACTATTTTGAAAAACTATCAAAAAAAAAAAAAGTCATTTTATGTCAATTTTAAATTTTTATTGAATTCCTGTCAAGGGGGAATCATAAACTCTCCTTAGTGTGTTTTTATTCTTTTATTATGGAAAATCCTAAAAATATAGGGAAAAGAAATTCAACAATTATTGGTGGTCCCAAACAAAAATATGAAATCAAATTCCTAGTAATATGATTTTATTCCCAAACGCAACAAACATAAGATTTGTGTCAATAGGAACAAAGGGATTAGAGACGGAAGATCAGGGGCGAATTTATGTGAGGGCACGCCTATCCACGTGCCCATATAAAATTTTGCTAAACTTATGTATATTTAGTGAAAAAGAGAGGGTACCTAGTGCATTTGACACTAAAATCATATGAATTATGCACTTATCAATGATCCAGGCGGTGTTGATGGTTGAAGATAGTGGTCAACGATCGATGGGCGGCTACAGTAGAATGGGATTTCAAATTTTCCCCTAGTCTTAAAGCATCGTTGAAGGAGTATAATGATTTGATTAACTCATTCAATCTAAAAAAGAAAGAAAATATTTCAATTATTCAAATACCCGATATTTCAGGCGCCAAAGCTATTCAGGTCATGTCAAATGGAATTGGACCTTTGGATGGGCCGAATATTATAGAGGCCAAAATGAGTTGGATCAAAGAGTTAATTCGGGGCAATTTAAAGACAGGTGGGTATATCGGGCTAAATCTACCATTGTTGTTACTTTGTCTCAATATGAAAATTTTCAAGATGCTTTAATGGGTGTCTAAAATGGAGATGGTGGAAGAGATGAAGTAGAATCCACCCTCCCTAATCTCGTTTTGCATCCTCACAGAGCTGGTGGAAGAGGAGACAACGATCCCATCACTTGTGAGATGCAATCTAAGATTGCTGATGGAAATGGTGTTGTTACTGCTTTGATGGATTTTGGTGGAAGGAGATGGAGAACCTACCAATCCTCCCTAGCAACTAATTTCATCAAGTTCTACTCATTTATCTACTAGAGATTGTAGACGTGGAGATTTTGATCCCACATCTCTTAGTGTAACTATTTTTCCTGGTGTAGGCAAGGATATTAAGGATGTGGGTGGAAGAGGAGATGATGATCCCATCCTTCCTTTGATGGTTCACTCTACATATGCATTGGATATCACTACTTCAATTAGTAATAATACTTCAGGTACTTTTTGTTCTGATTTTAGTTTACAAATTGAATAAGCTGCATAACCAATTATCCCACTAGATGTGTTTGTAGAAAAGTCTAGCCCAGATATGGTTGATATTTCTTCTGAGATTGGAAGGTCTAATATTATAGAAAAAGGGAGGGAGGTTAACTCAATATATATGAATGTGGTTCTAAATCCTAAACCTTTATAAGTTTCAGCAGTGGAGAATTTATTCTCTATGGTTGATGATCAAATTGTCATTAAAGTTGGAGATTTACAAAATACCAATATCGACTCTAATGTGGTTATCTTCTCAAGCTCAAAGTTGGTATTTGAACTCTGTTGTAAGTTAAGAGCCGTTAAAAGGAGTGATGAAATTGCAGCAAAAGGAATCATTGATGAAATTTTATTTAAATACAGGGATAGATATGCCGCGATTGCGGCTGGAAAGATAGTGCAAGATAGTTATGACTCAAGCAAGTCTGACTCAAGTGGTGCAATTGAAGATGCAGAAGGTGATGAAGTCAGTTCTAGGGAACAATTTGTGCTAAATATCAAACAAAATCCTTAAATGGAATCTTAGGGGCCTAAATTCTTCCAACAAGCAAATTGTAGTTAGGGACTTGATAGCCACTCATAGGTGTATTGCTTGCATGATTCAGGAAACTAAAATTTCCAATTTTTCTCCATGGTTTATAAGGAAATTATGGTTTGATGATGAGTTTGGGTGGGAGTTTCTTCCTTCTCAGGAGGTAAGTAGTAATAGTGGAGGTCAGCTCACAATTTGGGATGGTTCAAAAGTAAATTGTTGGATGTAAGGAAAGGATTTAAATATATATCCACTCTTTCGAGATGTAAATTAACTGGTTTTGTTTTCATTGCAACTAATGCATATTCACCTTGTGATTACAATACAAGGGAGGTTTTTTTGGAGAGACTTAGCATAAATCAGGTCCTTGTCTTCTGAAGCTTGGTGCGTGGTTGGTGATATGAATGTTATTAGATCTGGTTTTGAAAAGAATAAGTAGGGTGGTGATGCAAGAAAAAAAAGACTTGTTAACAATTTTTATGCCGCACATGAGTTAGTAGATTTTCCTTTGAATGGTGGTTCTTATACTTGGAGTGACAAACATAAAGATCCTTTGTTGTGCACAATGGACAAATTTTTATTTTGTTCACAGTTTGATGTTAAGTTTAGCTTGGCTACTCAAAAGACATTGGTTAGAACCATTTATGACCGTAACCCTTTATTATTGGAGCTAGCACCTGAAATCAAATGTAAGCCTTACTTTAAGATTGAACATCATTGGTTGCCGCATGAAGATTTCTACAAGAAGATGGATTTATGGTGGAATGCAATGAGCTTTTCAGGTACTCCGAGTTTTATTTTCTTCAGAAAATTACAGAATCTTAAAAAAAAAAATCTCAAACCTTGGAGCAAAGTCACTTTTGGAAATATCAAGAAAATAGAAGATAAACTGATTAACAATATTAAGAGACTGAATTTGCTAGAAGAAGTTAATGTTCTTTTTAATTCCCAGTTAGTGGAAAGGACTCAAGATTTTCTCATACTTAATGATGTCAAAGTTACAAGGGCAAGGATGAGCTTTTAAAGAGCTAAGATCAAAGGTTTTCAGGATGGAGACAAGAATACCCGTTATTTTCATAGAATAGCCAATGCTAAAAGAAGGAGGAGCTGCACTAAGTTGGAAATAATTGGGGTTGATTTTTTAAATCAGGAAATTATTAAGAATGAGATAAAACAATATTATTATAATCTCTTCACAACTTCAAGTTAAGTCTTCAAACATATTGACAGCCAGCAAATCTCTTGGCTAGAACGACCTTTGAAGAGGATGAGGTGTATGGAGTCGTAAAGAAATACGAAGCAAATAAAGCACCAGGGCCTGACGGTTTTACGTTAGAATCTATAAGCATTGTTGGAATATTATTTAACATGATTCTTCTGCTGGCTATTAATGAGTTTTATGACAAACACAAAGTGGACTGACGATTGAATATGTCTTTCATTAAGTTGATCCCGAAGAAAGAAGACTCAGATAATACTAAGGATTTTAGGCCTCTAAGTCTCATTAGCAGTTTTATAAAATTGTTTCTAAGTTGCTAGTTGAAAGAATGAAGGTAGTGATGCCTACTCTTATCTTAAATGCTTAAGGGGCCTTCATTAAGGATAAACAAAATATTGGATGAAATTCTGATAACTAATGAATGTATTGATACTATACTGAAACCGAAGAAACTTGGTGTCCAGTGTAAGATAGATATGGAGAAGGTGTTTGACAAAAGCTCAATGACTAGTATTGGAGTTGATGAGGTATTGGGTGATTTAGATATGGAATTGGATTGCAAGATTGATACTCTTTATATAACTTATTTAGATATACCTATAGGTGCAAGTAAGAGGAATCTGGCAGTTCGGAAGGTGGTAATTTAAAGATTAATGCAGAAAAGATTAGCACTTTGGAAAAGGAAATATCTCACAAAAGATGGAGGGGTAACTTTGATTAGAAGTTCTCTGGAAGGGTTGGCAACTTACTTTATGTCATTTTTGTACCTGCCTGTGACAGTGGAGAAAAACTTAACAACATTATGCGAAAGTTTTTATGGGGTGAAGATGAAAATAGAAAAAAAATGAGCTGGGTTTATTGGCAAAAAATATGTCGGCCTAAGAAAAAGGGAGGACTGGGCATTAGAAATTTGAGGTATGTGAATAGGGTTTTGCTAACTAAGTGGCATTGGAGATATTCTAAGGAAAATAATGTTTGGTGGAGGAAGATTATTTGTGAAAAAACTAAATCTGAGATGAATTTTCTGGTTCCTTTACATTCTAACGACCCCATCGGAAGGAGCATGTGGCAAGTGATTGCGAAAGCTAAACATGATTTCTTTGACTGTGTTAGATTCAAAGTGCAGAATGAGAAGAGCATAAGACTTTGGTATGACTGGTGGTTGGAGAGGAGATCCCTAAAAGATAAATATCCCAGACTGTTCAAATTAAGTTTGCAAAAAACCTCATTGGTGGCTGATTTCAAGGATAATATTTGGACTTTTAACTTCTCAGGAGCCCTCAATCTAGCTGAATGGATAGATCTGCTAGAAATTAAACCTGATCTAAGGAATATTACTTTAGTTAATGGGGCTCCTGACACATTGGAAGGGAATTTCTCTACTAAAGGCATCTACGAAAAGTTTTTTAACTCTAACGATAATTGGGATTTTACAGGGCTGTTAGAACGCAATCTTATTCCTCCAAAAGTTATATTTATGTTTTGGGCATACTTTCACAACTCTTTACCTACAAGATGCATGTTACAACATAGAGGTTTGGTTCTTCAGTCAATTAATTGTTTATTATGTGGAAACACGGAAGAAACTATAAAGCATTTGTTCATACAGTGTTGTTGGATCAGACCTATTTGGGATTACTTCTTCTCATCTCTGCGAGTTCAGTGGGTGATGCCAAATATGCTTAAAGCGTTGTTTCTTTCATGGAGGTTAACTAAAGTTAGTGAGAGGAAATTTCATGTTTGGAAAGCAGTTCTTTATGTCATAATTTGGGAGGTATGGAAGGAAAGAAATACAAGGTTGCATGGAAGGAGATTGAAGACAGTCGAAAGAAAAAGATAGTCAATGGCAGGAGGATCAGGTTCCTGAAGGTAAACTTTGGCCTTCTTAACTTTACTTACTTGGCCAACCCGACCAGATGGGGGTGGTGGGGTTGGGGGGGTTGGGGTTGGGGTGGTGGTGAAGCAGCTCGATTGTTCAGCAGAACTGGGGTAACTGATGTAATTTTAAAAGTGGTAAATAAAGTGTTCGATTCTCGAACTTGTGAAGGTAATGATTTTAATAAATAATGGACTTAATCTAATTAAATAAAAATCAGGAAAATAAACTAGAGATGATTTTTAGAAAATATGGAGAAAACCAGGAATCAGGATTCAGTTATTTCCAACAACTATGTGATTAATCGGGTAGTTCTTTTTTTAAATAAATTAATGCTCAAATATTGCCAAAATAGGTTTTTATGCAAACAAGCAGAGGTAAATCACAAGCATGGGCCATCAATGGTCGTCAACCCAGCATGACCCATCAAATAAAAGCACAACTGCTGAAAGAAAACCGTTTTTCTGTTTCGAAACTATGCAATTTTAACAAGTAAAGAATTGTAATAATTAATTAAAAATAGACTTACCACAAAAAATTGAGAGAAAAACCTCCTCCATCATCCCAGTAAATAATCTTAGCTCATGGTGAAGAAAACTTGCTCAAAAGATCTTTTCATTGCTCAAAAAGTCGATTACAAGGTTGAATAATGGTGCAACAGTCAAACAGCAACGCTTAAAAACGTCACAAGACAGGGTTCAACTGTTGCCGCGAGATTCAAAGAGGAAAAGAGAGAGAAGCAACAGTGACGGTGACAGTTCAAATTAGCAACAGATATAAATGTAACAGAGTCTTCTTCTTCGGTAATGACTGGGATGAAGAACAGTGACCGGCCGGTGCAGCAGCAGTGACCGGCGGTGATCGGCCGGTGACGGAAGTGGCCAGAATTCTGCTGGAATGATCTCTAGGGCTGCGTGTGTGCTTCTAAGCCCCTCTCTTCATATATATAGGCTTTGGGAACCCTTGGGAGTGTCCCAAACCTAGTAGAACTCGGCAAAATCCTTATACATCCGATTTCTAATCAAAACAGGAACAAGTATCAAATCCCGGCCAAATTCAACTTTTCTGAGCTAATTTCACGGCATTCTTTGCTGTTTCTCGATTATACTGGACTCCAATTGTGATTGGGTTACTTCTAATTGCTTCAAATCCCACCAATTTCGTGATTATCTCGTGTCCAGAACTTTCTCCGGACTTCTGCCGATTCCGATGAGTTGGTGACTCGATTTGACTGAGTTGATCGAGTTTGACCGAGTTGACCCGGGCCGATTCTGAGGTGCCCCTTATCCATTCTTGGGGTGCCAATAACACTTGTCCCAGGTGCCTTTAACACTTTTTGAGCCGATTTTTCCACAAATCTTTATTCTTCTAATGTACCTACAAAAGCATAAAAACACGTAATAAACGTAAAATTGAATACTAACTCACTAGAAATTAAGGTGCAAATTAGACACTAAAATGTGTCTATCAAATACCCCCAAACTTACTATTTTGCTAGTCCTCGAGCAAACTACTCTAAAAAATAAAGTAAAAATCCTAACTCACTTTCACAGGAATCGCGAACACATTTAGCATATGCAGCAAGCCGTTAAACCCCTAGGTGTCCCTAGTGGACGAGTTTTGTCTCGTGAGTGTTTACAAGAGGTATACCCACAAAACCTGAATCTAGATCTTAGCAACACGTGAACGATTAAGGGTAAACACTAAACAAGCTAGTTAGTTGGCTACTCAGATATTCGGCTATAGGGACCATTACCCTTTATGGATCCAATCACTGTACACGAGTGTTAACTCAAGCATACTAAAATTCATATCTAAGACAACAGAGTTCTACTCAGACAGTTATCTAACCACCCATCACATGAAATGATTTAGAAGATGAACGTAGACTGTAGAAGATCGCAAATGTTGACCAAGGCGAACGATGTGTCCCATATCTGTCTGAAGGTCAGTACCGAAATGAAACCTAGTGTGTCGAGATACTCCCCATTTATTTTCAACGGTTACTTCTAACTAAAATATTTTCAAGTTCCCATGGATCCTGCGTTCCACGCTTGCTTAGGCGACGGAGACAGGGAGAACTTTAAAATACCAAATACTATTTTTTTTTTCTCAATTTTTTCAACTTTTTTTTCTTTCTTTTTTTTTTTCTTTTTTTCTGACACCTAATACATGTGTGTTCCCATGGATCCTGCATTCCACGCTTGCTTAGGCGACGGAGACAGGGGGACCACACACATAACTCTAAAACACTAACGTATTATTCATGTGGGGCATGATCTCAACACACTAAATGTCATTCCAGCGCTAGTTAACATGTCGATGATAGGACCCACCAATACTCTCAGAGAAACACGAAATTACAAAAAATAAAACAGAACATGATGTGGTGGTGACAACTATCATGTTATTTCTAACACCTGAACTCTGTCTCCTTTATGAATAGACCATCTAGCTGGGCACACCAATCCTTATAGCAAAATGGCTAAGTTTCCATCTACCTAGAGTGGTTAGTGTCACCCTGAATCGTTCACATGCTTCTAAATTCCAAATCTTATTAATCCTAAAAAGTCTCCCAATACCCCCAAACTTAAATTAAACAGTGTCCTCAATGTTTCAAAACACTGCACGAAAAGGAATTAGGGAAAGATATTACCGTGTCGCATGAGCATAAGTTACCTCCTTAAATCATATAGCAATAATCGGAACAACTGTGGATCATCTGAATCAAATAGTGTTATCCACAATAGAAGGAAACAGCAGCAAGCTACGAAGATAAACAATCTGAACACACTTTGATCCATATTTAGGTAAACCACATCGACCAGAGGATTGGTTTTTGGCAACTGAACTTCTTTCTGAACAGGAGGATCAGTGGATCTAGCTCGAAGATGATCTTGTACAATGGAAGACGTGCGTATGTCAGGTCCCAAGCTAGGGACCTTCCTAAGAGTTAATGGTATAGCACATGGAGAATGATAGTCACCCCCAAACTTAGAGTTTTCAGTGTCTTTAGATAGACTAATAACAATTTCCCTCATTTCCGGATCGTCAGATTCTCGAAAATAGTCAATTGCTTCTTCTAAATTACAATCTGGTGTTGCAGAACCTAACAAAGTGCTCACTTCATTAATAACACTATCATTATCGCCATCAATACTATAGTTGGCTAGGCATTTCTCTAATGGATCTTCTAATGGGTCGAGCCTACGCTGCATCTCCCTAGACGGTTTGGATTCCTCCTCTGAATGGATCTGGTGCATACAAACTGTTGGGCTAATTCCATTAATATCTGCTATGGTCCATCCTAAATCTTTCTTATTGTCCTGAAGCACGGTTACTAGCCTATTCTCTTGGTTACTATCCAAATCTGAAGCTACAATCACAGGTAAGGTCTCTGATGGGCCTAACTCATCAAACTCTAATCCAAAGTGGGATAGACATTTTTCTAACGGGTCTTCTATCAAAGTGTTTGGTAATGACTCCTGAATTGGGGTCTCTATCATGTTGACGGTTTCTAAGGTGGGGTCATCTAGCTCAGGTGGTTGATTACTGATGTTGAAGATATTCAGCTCAATAGTCATGTTACCAAAAGACAAGTTCATAACACCGTTACGACAGTTAATGATCGCATTAGATGTTGCTAAGAACGGGCGACCTAGTATAACCGGTATATGATTCTCTGGATCAGGCACATGTCTGGTATCAAGCACAACAAAGTCCACTGGATAAATAAATTTATCCATTTCAATCAAAACATCCTCTATGACACCACGAGGAATTTTCACAGACCTATCAGCTAACTGCAAAGTCATCTGAGTCAGTTTCAAATCACCTAGTCCTAGCTGGAGGTACACATGGTACGGCAGTAAGTTCACACTGGCTCCTAAATCGAGTAAGGCTCTTTTTACCCGGTAGTTTCCTATTGTGCAAGCTATGGTTGGGGAACCTGGGTCTTTGTACTTAAGGGTCGTACTACTCTGTATAATTGAACTTACATGACTAGCTAGAAAAGCTTTCTTATGTACGCTAAGTTTTCGCTTCCGCGTACACATGTCCTTAAGAAACTTGGAATAAACAAGAATCTGCCTAATTGCATCTAATAATGGAAGGTTGATCGTGACTTTCTTAAAAACTTCCATTATTTCATTAAAATTGGATTCCTTCCTAGTAGGTGCTAACAACCTTGGGTATGAGGCTCTAGGCATGAAATCGGTTCTCTGAGGGGTTGCCTCAGGCTCGTCAGAGACTTTATCAGTCTCTTCAACTATTGGGTCAGGATGAACTACAGTTTGTTCACTAACGGGCCTAGTTACCTTGTTATCCACTACCTTACCATTCCTGAGGGTCGTAATTGCATTCACGTGACTGGATGATTTCTCCCCAGTCGACATTTCATTGACTCCTCTAGGATTGGGTTCGGGTTGACTAGGGAACCTACTAGGTTCTCGCTCTCTCAAAGCCGCAACAATGTCACTAACTGAGGTTTGTAAACTAGAAATAGCTCTTTCTATGCTCTGGAATCTCTGCTCATACTTATCGTCATTGTTGGGCTGAGTTGGACCAGCCGAATTCTTATAACTGAAGCCTGGAGGACCTTTAGCATTACTAAACTGACCTTGAGTCTGGCCTTTCGACCAGGAAAGGTTCGGGTGGTTTCTCCAGCCAGAGTTATAAGATTCCGAATACGGGTCGAACTTTCTATGGTTATCAAATCTAGTGTTATCATAAAGAGAAAAAGCCTGCTCTTCGAATTGGTTGGGCTTTGAACTACTAGCTTGATTCATTTCGACCAGTTCTAGCTTTCTAGATAAGGCTTCTATTTGGGCCTTTGGATCAAAAGATCCTTCTACCCTATTAACATTTCCTCTTCCTAGAAGAATTGTTCTTTTTGGCTCCTTAATGCTCTCCCACTGCTGGGTCTTTTCGGCGATGTCACTTAGAAGTTTCATCGCTTCAGCAGGAGTCTTACTGTCGAACCCTCCGGTTGACAAAGACTCGACCAAGGTTATAGATGCGTAGTCCAAACCCTCATAGAAGATCTGAACTAGCCTTAACTCCTCTATTCCGTGGTATGGGCATTGGGACAGTAAGTCATTGAACCTTTCTACATACACATACAGAGACTCTCCCTCTAGCTGGGAAAACGTGCATATTTTCTGCCTAACAGACGAAATTTTGTTCCTAGGGAAGAACTTTTGAATAAAAGCTGAAGTAAGTTGGGCATAGGTTTCAATTGACTGAGGAGCCAAGAGGTATAGCCACGACTTGGCTTTGTCTCTTAGTGAAAAGGGAAATAGTCTGAGTTTAATAGACTCGTCATTCAAGTCTCTAATCCTGATTGTGCTACATATTTCCTCGAATTCCCTAACATGAAAATAGGGATTTTCGTTTTCTTTTCCTAAGAATAATGGAAGCATCTGGATGATTCCGGCTTCAGTTCGTAGCTCGCATCAGTAGCGGCTAACTTGATGCAAGATGGACGTGAGGTCCGGGTCGGATTCAACAAATCCTTCAGAGATGTCATTGCTGATACGGTCTCGGGAGTGACTAGTTCACTATCAGTTGGCTTCTCAAGGTTAAGGTGAACTACCAGTCTTCCACTAATTAACCTACCTTGAGGGTCTCTATCCCAAGTTCGCCTTAAGGGCGTTCTTGGCATGCAAAAATTAAATCCTAACAAGCAATTAATCAAACACAATCGTGCCCTGACTCAACCAAATCAAACCTAAATCTAGCAAACAACAAGCATGATGGCTTACTTAGATTGTTTCTAGACCAGCTTCTATTCTTTCAAAAGGAAACTGGTTACAATTTTAGCAAACCTCTTAGAACGATCCGAATTAGATTAAGTCGAAGAGAAACAGGATAAGCTCTAAGGAGCTTTGATAACCCTGTCTCTTTGGCACTTTTCCCTGGGTTACAAGGCGGCTCTAATCAACTTAAAATAATCTTCCTGAACTTCGAGTTAGGCTAATAAAGTAACCAGTACAGTCCTTTTGAACGATTTTCCAATAAGCTCGATACCCTATAGGTCTCTTTCTAGTCAAGATTTTAGGCTTAGGTTCGCGTAGGTTTCGTTTTCCTAAGGCGGGCAAGAAGGAGACGGTGATGAAATCCGAAACCTTATCTTATATGGCCAGGCCTTGCCCTTTACTATGTAAAAATTAAAGTCCGTATTCAGTCCTCAGCATATATGCATACAAAGGCGTCCAGAAAACCCACTGACAGGAGATTCGTGGGTTGGTCGAAGTTTACCTCCCGTACCAGACGGGCAATGAACCGTTGAAGTCGACTCGGGCCACTAATATCCTTTTCAATAGTGTGCGAACCCGAGGGGCCGAGACAATATCGTAATTGTCGTCCTTCCCTGCACACAGTTTGATATTTAAAACTACCCTTCCGTAGGGTTTAAAAATAATAAAATGTCCAAAAATGTCCAAAAGAAAATCCAAAAAGTGTCCGAAAATAAAAGAAAAATTACAGAAATAATAAAAACCCTAATACAATTTTCTAAACTAATTAAAACTAATTAAAATAAACTAAAAATCTAATTAAGAAAAATAAAATCTTCGATCTTTTTTTTTTTCGTTCTTTAAGCTTTTCCCTTTAACTCCAAGTCTTTAGCTTTAATTCCAAAACTTTGGCTTACTCCCTTTTCGATCCAAAATCCAACCTGTAGCAAAAAGACAAATAGCAAAAGAAACGTAAAATAGACCAAAGTAAAATAATAAAACTAAAAATAGAACAAAAAATAAATCTAAGACCCTAAACCTAAAAACAAGTCCGCGTCGGCTGCGCCAAAAATTGATGTAATTTTAAAAGTGGTAAATAAAGTGTTCGATTCTCGAACTTGTGAAGGTAATGATTTTAGAAAATAATGGACTTAATATAATTAAATAAAATCAGGAAAATAAACTAGAGATGATTTTTAGAAAATATGGAGAAAACCAGGAATCAGGATTCAGTTATTTCCAACAACTATGTGATTAATCGGGTAATTCTTTTTTTTAAATAAATTAATGCTCAAATATTGCCAAAATAGGTTTTTATGCAAACAAGCAGAGGTAAATCACAAGCATGGGCCATCAATGGTCGTCAACCCAGCATGACCCATCAAATAAAAGCACAACTGCTGAAAGAAAACCGTTTTTCTGTTTCGAAACTATGCAATTTTAACAAGTAAAGAATTGTAAATAATTAATTAAAAATAGACTTACCACATAAAATTGAGAGAAAAACCTCCTCCATCATCCCAGTAAATAAACTTAGCTCATGGTGAAGAAAACTTGCTCAAAAGATCTTTTCATTGCTCAAAAAGTCGATTACAAGGTTGAATAATGGTGCAACAGTCAAACAACAACGCTTAAAAACGTCACAAGACAGGGTTCAACTGTTGCCGCGAGATTCAAACAGGAAAAGAGAGAGAAGCAACAGTGACGGTGACAGTTTAAATTAGCAACAGATATAAATGTAACAGAGTCTTCTTCTTCGGTGATGACTGGGATGAAGAACAGTGACCGGCCGGTGCAGCAGCAGTGACCGGCGGTGATCGGCCGGTGACGGAAGTGGCCAGAATTCTGCTGGAATGATCTCTAGGGCTGCATGTGTGCTTCTAAGCCCCTCTCTTCATATATATAGGCTTTGGGAACCCTTGGGAGTGTCCCAAACCTAGTAGAACTCGGCAAAATCCTTATACATCCGATTTCTAATCAAAACAGGAACAAGTATCAAATCCCGGCCAAATTCAACTTTTCTGAGCTAATTTCGCGGTATTCTTTGCCGTTTCTCGATTGTACTGGACTCCAATTGTGATTGGGTTACTTCTAATTGCTTCAAATACCACCAATTTCGTGATTATCTCGTGTCCAGAACTTTCTCCGGACTTCTGCCGATTCCGATGAGTTGGTGACTCGATTTGACTGAGTTGACCGAGTTTGACCGAGTTGACCCGGGCCGATTCTGAGGTGCCCCTTATCCATTCTTGGGGTGCAATAACACTTGTCCCAGGTGCCTTTAACACTTTTTGAGCCGATTTTTCCACAAATCTTTATTCTTCTAATGTACCTACAAAAGCATAAAAACACATAATAAACGCAAAATCGAATACTAACTCACTAGAAATTAAGGTGCAAATTAGACACTAAAATGTGTCTATCAGTAACCTATATAAGATCATCGCTCTCTGACTCGAATCCCACAAGTGTTGATGTTGAAGTCTTCAATTTATCTTCCTCAAGCTTGCCTCGTGAGTCACTGGAGCATATCTTATGGAGCTGTAGTTTTGTAAGAAAAGGGTGGGACTGGATTGCAGGCATCTTTGGTTTAGTGCCCGAGTCTTTTTTGCTCAACTCTTATGACGCGGCATAATTGTCGCGGTGACGCTAAACATTTGGATGTGGACTTCTTTTAAAGGAGTTTTTAAGGACATCATAATTAATCAGGTCCTTTTTAATGGAAAACAATAGTTGCTTTGTAATTGGATAAGATTTTTATTTTTCGAATTTTTTTTAAATATAAATTGTAAATATCATTTTTCTTTCTTTTAATATATCCTTTTTTTTTAAAAAAAAAGTCTCTAATAGGATGTTCAAACCCTCAAATTGAGTTTGACGATCTAACAAGTCCATCGTGGCCTCTAAATGTCAAATTAGAGATTTCCGTAGGACTTGTTCTTAGAGTTGCTAAAACGGTGATGGACACTATTTAACTCCCACCCCACCCCACACCCAGAAAAAAAAAATCGGATTAAATTGGGTTGTGTCTGCTCATTAAATGGAGTCATTTTAGTAGGCAAAATTGGCATTGGCCAGCTACAGTTTAGTTACTATCGCATACCGAGTAACCAAAGGCTTATTAACAGTCACATAATACAAATCCAGCTTACCACTAGTTTTAAGAGGGGCGGGACAGCTTAATCACAAACAAAGAAAGATCTGCAAACAGGGCATCGCATACAATATTTCTAAAGCCATTCCAACACTGGGCCGGATCCACCAACGAAGCAACATTCCACCACTATATTCCCATAGTCACCACCACGAAACCAATGTTCAATGTCGACTAAATGAAATCTGTATACAATTTTCCATTATAAGAAGAATCACAAATTTATGATCATCCACGTACAGAATGAATCATATGGAGATAGACAGATTCAAGTTTCAACCACCATTTAGTTTGCCATGGTATCATATACAGTATGGGTATTTACAGTTGCATACTATAGTTTCAGTTGTCCTTCCATGTCTGAACCAACATCGTCTTTGTATTCTATATCTACAGGAACTTGTTTAGTATCAGTCAGTTTCTTTATTTTTCTCTTCATAAATTTCTCGAAATCACTACCTGAGATGGATAAAACCTGGTTCAGAACCAACTTCACCCCACCCTCTCTCACTTGAGAGTACCTTGGTTTAATTCTCTCCTCCAAACTATAACCGAAGTACTGGGGAAACTTAACCAGTTCTGATTTCAGATAATCCATGGTTAGGAAGAAACTCCACTTCAGTATCAGATTCTCTGTTAAACTGAAGGTGTACAAAGCTCCATATCGTGAGATCATTGCCCCAACCTCCTCTACAGTGAATCCTATTTCTAAGAAAAATTCTGTTACAGGTTTCAAGTTAGCATCAATACTCAGGCCAAACGTCTGTGGTGATCGGTGGAACAGAACAGCAACATCGACTCCCATTGAGTGGAAATACTCAGCTGTTGGACGTAGTTTTTCATCAACACTGTAACTTATAATGTGGGACAACGTGTCAGAATCTTCCCTATACTATCTGCCGAGAGACCCAACTCGTACATGTAATCAACTGTTCCTCTCACCTTTTGTCTGCTGTATGTGAGTAATGCTGGAAACCTGTGAATCACTTTAGCCCATTGTTTCTTGTCCAGACCTAACTTCTCTAAGTAACTCATAGTGGGTAAAATGTTTTCAGAGAGGCTGATGCCGCACAATTGAGGTCTTTTGTGGAGAATGGTGGGGATCCCTGATTGGGGTATTCCGAGGTCAAGAAGGAACTCCACGATAGGTTTGATTTTCCCCTCCAAGCTGTAGTAGGCAAAAGTTGGGAATTTTCGTGTCATAGCTTTGATCTGGTCAACATCCATGCCAAGCTCTATAAGGTAAAGTATATGTGGGGGAAGCTGACCACTAGGACCTACCTCGCTTACTCGAGCCACGGCTTTAATTTTCTTGGTGTCTAGAGTTGGGTTTGCCAGAGAAACCTGGGTAACTCTCCGTCCTTACGAGGCGGGTTCGGAAAATTTTCCACAACATCAACAAGAATGTTGCCGTGTTCTTCAAGGAGAGATTCAAGGTACGGGGTAAGTGCATCCCTTATCTCCAGCGTGGTAAGCTCTCTTCCTAAGAAGATAAACAAAGAAAGAAATAAACTCTATTAGGAAAAGTTGGAATAGTATTGAGATGAATATAAGAAAAGGAGATTGTGCTTGAAATCGAACCTACTAGATACCAAGTTTTATGAACAGAATGGAGCCTTGATACAAGATGGTCAATGAAATGGTCCGACTTATTGATTGTCCTTGCTGCAACGGCACTACTCAATCCTTGATTTTTCAAAAACAATGTTAAAAATGCTTTAGCTTCTTCTTTTTCTGATGTTAACACAGCTGAAGGAACCGCCCTAAAATTCTGTAATTCGTCTACCTGCGATTCAGCTGCTTTTCCACAACAAAGTGGGTATGTTTCAAAACAGGTTCCTGTTCACGTGTGTGTATCTGTAAGATTGTAGAATAATTGGTTTCTCATGCGGTTAACAGGGAAGAAAGTAATTACCAGATTTTGCTCGAAAGAGTAAGAGTTGTCGAGGAAAGCATATTTGAGTCCTGAACAAAACAAATGCAGCATTAGTTGTCTACAGTTTTCAGGGACAGCAGAAGGCAAACAATTTATAATCTTAATGTTCTAATCAATGACATTTTGCTGAAAGTCAAAATGGATACAAAACTCAAAAGGAAGGCCAGTAATCAAATACCATATCTGCAGTCTTGTACTTAATAGAATTTTATCTAGTTTAGAATCATGATTCTCAGTTAAAGCCACTGTTTCCGACTTTTACTACTACATCCATGAATCCATCCGTATGAATGAGATAACAAAACGCACAAATAGACATTCGGTTAATCACACGTATATTCTCATTTTGCATGAACAACCCATTAGAAGAAATTTTGTTGTTCAGAAATGAATAAATTTGTCAGAAACTGTTGACAATAATTCCATAAGGACAACGAGAACGTAGCTAATCCAAACTATAATGAACACAGACACCTCCAATCCATTTGAGTTAGACGCTCAAAAATGGTATTAGGATCTAGACTAAATTAGTTAAGCTCTCCATGATTGAAATTTCACAATCACTAAAGAAACTGTCAAATAACTAATGAGATTGAACCAACTTCACTTGTTTCTCATTGTATAAACAGTTTCAGAAATAGAATGACAATTTTCAACAGTTCTGATTTTCCTACAACGAAACAATCAAATAATAAAGCAACAAAATTAAACAACACCACACTTTAAGGTGACATTTTGAAGTGATAAGTTCCAATCCAAAGCATAGCAAAATCAAGGAAAAGAATCAGGGCACATTTTTAATGGTTTCAAAATTATACATTTAACTGAACCAAAAACGCAAATATAGGATCGAAATTAGCAAAAGAAATTACCTTTTAGTGATTGAAAATCCCCCCTCGGCAAAGGACACCACTTTGGAGAAGTCTGTATAACTGAGAAAACTCTCATTTTTGTATCAATCTTGTGCAAATAAATGAATCAGAAACAAAAAAAGATCTCCACTATTCGATAGGAAATCTCAGAATGGGCAGCTCTCTTTGTTTCCTTTGGATAATGCAATTAATGGTATTATTTTTTTAATTTATCACCCTCGTAATGGCTTTTTAGTCATTTAAACTAATGACCACAGTGGCAATTCGTAATTAATGGTCAAATTGTTGAAACTAAACCCTCTGCTGTGGAGAAACCCTTTGCTCTCTTCTTCATTCAGTGGGACAAAGACACAAAAACCCTAGAAATGGCGATTTCACTAAGACGTGGAATCATCTCTACAAGAAAGTTTATTTTCTTAAAATCCTCATATCGTTGTTCGGAGATTTCATACATTTCTTCATCAAATTCTAATCAATCCAATGTTATCTCAGAAACTTCTCTTTTCGGAATTCATCATCTTGAGTCTTCAAATCGATTAGGGCTTGATTATCTTAAAGAATTTCGAAGAGAGTTTGCTAAAGGAAAGAAATCAAGTAAGTTTATCGATTAAAGATCAATATTTTGAAAGATTGTTTAATGAATCAAATGTTGACCTAAGTCAACATAGTTTGACTGACTGCTTATTTCATCGGCAAATCCTGTTTTTATGTCTCGAGAATGTGCAGAAATTCATCTTATTATTAAATATTGAATTCATATATAAAGGGTTTCGCTTTTTTGGTTTAGATCACTACTTTGATTCAAATATGATATGACCAATTATGGGGTAATTTTTTTTCTTTGTAGAGAATAGCAATAGTGGAAGTACAGCCGAAGTAGTAGATATTGGACCTAGTCTTAAAGCAAATACTTCAGCTTTGATGGAAGCAGCTCAAGTTGCTTTAGCAAAAGAATAGAGCATCTACTGGTAACTATTATTTTTGGGATATTTAGACTTTAGTACCCAATTTTACGACCAAAGTTGTATTTAGTACCTAGAAAATTTAATATTAGAATTTAGTATCCAGGACCGTAGTTGACCTTCTTGACCATCCATATAAATGTTAAATAATGGAAATTACTAATTTACCTAAAGTTTGCTTTATTTACTAACTATACCATCATCTTCTTCTTATGTTTAACAACATTGTATTCTTCTCACCACCACATTGATGACACCTTAATGGAACTTAATGGCAAAACTAGGTTAGTAAAGTTTGTGTACAAAAGACAATGTGCACAGTCACATCGCATGGGCATGATGACAATGTATGTTTGTACATGAGGGTATTTCCTAATTTACTTAATTGCAAAAATTATGCTATCTTCTTAAGCGTAATCTTTGATTGATAATCTAGTCTGGGGGTGCTCTTGTGTAACAATAAAAATGTAGAGGCATTTTGACCTTGGGTGCTTCGTCCGAATTTGTACAGATAGTTTCGCCTGCTTATTCTGTCTCTAAAGATAAACCTAGATATGCCTGTACATGAATGGAAAGAATGGGGAAGAGAATTTATCTTATCAAATAATGGATTTTGCTAAAGTAGTATGCTTTTTTGTATGACTTCAACAATGATTTCTGGTTGTGTCACTCATTTGGGTGGAAATGCGATAACTTTGCTTCATTTATAAGTGCTTTTGTTATTTAACAACATTGTTATTAATGATGGTATAATTAGTAAATAAATCAAAGGCTAGGTTTAAATTAGCAATTTTACCTATTTAACACTCATTTGGATGGTCAAGATGGTCAACTTGGTCCTGGATACCAAACTCTAATATTAAACTTTCTGAGTACCAAACACAACTCTGGTCACAAAGTTGGGTACTGAAGTCTAAATAATGTTTTGTGAAATTAATTTTTCATTGATTGTTAAGTTTTTATAATGCAAACATGGTGATTACTTGGAAATGTTTTTGCAGGACTTGTTGATCATCTTCTTGTCGAGACTAGCAGTGGAAAGATGTTTTTGCATTGTGTTTGTGGTGTTCTGTCTTAGAGGCACAAACTATTTCTATATCACCGTATGATCCTAAGGTAATTAGCTTTACCTTATTTATTTTCAGTTGAGCAGCACTTTGTTTTGATTATCATCTAAATCTATCATGTAATGATGCACTTTATTTTTCCAGCACTTTTTACTGTTTTGCTGTATTTGCTTTTCTTCTCGCACTTCGATTGGTAGGTGAGCTAGGAGTGGCTAAATGTAGCTTGGTAATATGCTCTTGTAAGGGTCCATACCCTGTGAAAGGAGTTGAACAAGCTGTGGTAGGAATTATGAATTGGTTTAGATTGTGCTCATGTGGCTTAGCCACAATTGAGAATAACGTGGAAGCAATCTTAGTTCTATCACAATTTCGTATTGTTTGGATGATCATGACTACAATTTTCTCAGCTACAGTTTAGCCATATTAGCAAAATCTGAATCCTAGGGACCATGAAGTGGTAAAAGAAGATTTTTTGAATGATT
>JAJJMC010010050.1:5077725-5093684 GCA_023531435.1 Papaver californicum
GAGCAAAATTGTTGTTGCTCATTCACTTTTGGTACATCAAATCATTCTTATTACCACTTCTTTTATATATTTCGTCCTTTAACCAAACGTTCCAATCCTATGAACCTTTACAATGAGCCATCTGAACAAGCAGTCATTTACATATTTGGTTAGTGATATGTAAAATAAAACCCCATGGTTTTGATGCAAAGTATTGTTTCCTTTTCATCATTAACATGTGTTAGGTAGTTGTATTTTCCAATTATACTTTGCTGTTGTTTAAGCTTCTACAGTTGGTGGTCTGTTTTTGACATGCGTCTTATGAAGTGAAAATTTTCAGACTCTTATGAAGCCGGTAGAAAACGCTCTTCGTGAATGTCCATTAGGTATAAGTCCGAGAGTGGACGGTGATCGACTTATTGTACCTATGCCTCCGTAAGTGTCCAGTCTACGTAAGTTCTGTTTTGTGTTAGTTCAGAGGTTGGAACTGTAAATCTAATTCTAACCATTCAACTCTTTCTGCATGGATTTTGTACACATTGACAGGGTGACCAAGGAAACTATGCAGGTGAGTTTAATCTTGATAGAAAACAATTTTTTTTTTGGTAATGTTATAACTGCCCACCTTTCTAACATGTTGGGTTTTTAAGCAGGCAATGTGTAAGGTGGTTGCCAAAGCTGGAGAAGACGTTAAGCTTAGTATTAGAAGGGCTCGGCAAAAGGTATATAATTGACAATACACTATTGTTTTTCCTTGCAATTAATACACCCTTCTGTATCACGAAGGAAATAAGTAGTTTTGTTTTACCTGCATCCCTTGGTAATGCTCAGAGCTTTTCAGTTAGACTATGGATGGCGAAGGGTCCATCACTAGATACTCAGCCTCAATGGCTTTAACTTCAATCAACATGTGAACACATTGCTTTTACAGGCAATTGATACAATAAAGCAAGCTTCTTCAAGTATGCCCAAGGATGACCTGAAAAGACTAGAAAAAGAAGTGAGTAGATCCTTTAAAAAGACTCAAGAGAGTAGGCTTTCTTTCTTTTTTTGTAATGGAAGCAGTCTGACTGTCTGAGATGATTTTTTTCACAGATTGACGAGATGAACAAGAAATACAGCAAGTCCACTGAAGATATGTGTAAAGCGAAGGAGAAGGAGATAAAATTCTCCTTCTTAATGAAAAAGAGTTGTGAAGTTTTTTTGACATGGGTAGTCCTGTTTTAACAACTTTTTGACAAGGGGGTGATATTTAGTTCACCTTGTGGATTAAACTTCAATTTTTTGTTGAAAGCTCACCAAGATTAGATAGAACTTTGTAGTTGGATACTGTAATGCCCTTCGGTAAGTTTGTGTTATGAATTTGTAATTGCTTGATGTTGGAAAAATGGTTGGATGTCACTCGGTATGGTTTTGGATACCCAATCATAACACGTGCAGACAAATTGGATCATCGCTGCACTTTTTTATCCTATGTTTGATTTTTTTCAGAATTTTCTGATCAGTGAATTGAAACTTGGCTTAGTTAATATTTGGCCATTAACTCGTAATGTGATTTTGCTTATTACGCTAGCTACCCCCTCACAAAAATGGGATTTTGTGTAAGCTTTCGTTATACAGCTAACAGCAGGCAGAACATATCCATCTTGCTATGGTATATGAGTATATCAGCACTGAAATATCTCAGAACGAAAACAGAAATTAGTACCCTGGCCTTCGCAAAAAAATAGTATGAGTATAAAGAGGTAAGAATTAACGTTTAGTCCCAAAGTTAGTGGGCTTTGAGCATTTTAGTTATGTCATTCTAAACTTAGTACTAGTTAGTCCAAAATTTCTCCGGTTAGACAGTTTGGTCCAAAATTTGGACGAATTAGTCCAAACTCCTACCGATCTAAAAAATATGATCTTTTTTTATTACCCTAATTACCCTTTTTATGTTTCTGTATTTATTTTTTTAGATCTAAGATTTTTTGGAGAGAGAGATTAGTGTCGATTTGGGTTGTTGTTCTTCATAGAGATTAGTTCTTCGGATAAGTGTTTTGATCTTTTCATTTTATGTTCACACGATGATGAAAACTGGTGTTTCTTCGATGAGTTTTATGTTTTTTCCAATTGTGCTCATGGAGTTATTTATCTAAGATTTGGATTTTTTTTGTTGCGGTTCAAATTCAGATTTGATTACAAATGGTAAATGGTTCTTCATCAAATTGCAACAAGTTTGTTCTTCTCAGATCTGATTCTACTGATTCTACAACATTGGTAATCTTTTTTTATTTTTCAATTTCAATTTCCATTTTTCGAATCCTTCAAATCTGTCTTCTATAATCCACCATTACGTAGTTCAACCAACTACTAGTTGAGTTTGTTTATGTGAACTGGTTAATTTGTTTGCAAAGCCGCATAAACCCACCAACCAAGTTAAGACTGCATTATTGGTACACTAAGGTCTCTAGTCTTTGGGGAAATAAACCTTAACATGAAGGTCAGAATCCTTGTAGTATCAATAGCCCCTATTGAATGTTGGGACACAAATAAATCTACTTGGTTTTGTTTAATTAAGGTTGATTATCCTTTGTATGCTAATAAGTGGACCTTTTTTTTCCTCTTTTTTTCTCTTACAACTGCATCGAAAACCATCATGAATTTTTCTTAAACTTCAGCCCAAGATTTCTAAGGTAATAAATTCAAATCCAACCATAATGTAACTTTCTTCTTTGTTTAACGTATTATTCTGTATTTGTGTGATAAAGCCACTTAGCCATTTCATCTGAATGGTGGTAATGTTAACTTTATACACAAGATTTAGTTTAAGAAGAACCAAAAGTAAACGGAGGGAGTAATTCACCAGATGTGCGCAGCCCAATTCCAATTTTCTCTTATTTTTTCCGTTAAATGTGTATCTTAGTTGACATGTTCTCTTAATTGAAACAAAATGGTAGAACACGAAGCAATAATTAACACCCATGGATGGTGGTGGATGCGTGTTATATGATCAAGAGAAAATATCTTATGACCCGTGCCGTAGTTTTAGTTTGTTGTCATTTTTTAAAAGAACAATAAGAATAACTTCGGTGGATAAGAAGTGTAATGGCTATCTCATTTGATTCTTTGCCCATTTCCATGTTTGTTGATTCAGCGGGAAGAGTAACTCATCTCTAGAATTGATGAAGGAAATTATTTCACACATGTTGTTTCTTAATGTGTACAATTATACACATGTAGATTGTTAATGTGTACATAGTTGTACACTTGTTGATTGTTAGTTTGTACATAATTGTGTACCTGTTGATTGTTAATTGTGTACATAGTTGTACACATGCTGATTATTAGTGGTACAAAATTGTATTATATCCTGACGCACCTTTGACATCAATTTTTTTTGGTTTTATATATTTAATCTAGGGACTCATAAGATCAAAATGATAGAGCGCCCAAGCCTATCACAAAGTTTGCGGAGGTTGATGGTTCAAATCCATCAGAGTTTCCATGTTCTATTTATTCAATATGGGTAGGTGTGTACATACTGGTGCACCAGTGTATTTCCATGACATAGATTTGTTTGTAGGTGAATATAGTTGATTTGTTCCATGTTTTATAGGGGTGTACATATTGGTACACCAGTGTACTTTCCATGAAAAATAGGTCTGTGTGTGGGTATGACTGATCGATTTAATGCATTTTTTTAAGGGTACATATTGGGGCACCAATGTATTTTCCATGAGAAATTTGCCTGCGTGCGTATGAATGGTCGATTTAATGCATGTTTATAGGTGTGTACATATTGATGTACCTGTGTAATTCCCATGAAAAAGTAGGTTTGTGTGTAGTTAAGAATGATCGGTTTTATGCATGTTTTGCAGGGGTGTACATATTGGTGCACCAGTGACCAGTGTAATTCCCATGAAAAAATAGGTTTGTGTATGGTTATAAAAAATCAGTTTTATTGCATGTTTTGCAGGGGTGTACATATTGGTGTACCAGTGTATTTCCATAAAAAATAGGATTGTGTGTGGGTATGAATGATCGATTTAATGCATGTTTTGTAGGTGTGTACATATTGGTGCACCAGTGTAATTCCTATGAAAAAGTAGGTTTATATGTGGTTATGAATGATCGGTTTTTATGCATGTTTTGCAGGTGTGTACATATTGGTGCACCAGTGTTATTCCCATGAAAAAATAGGTCTGAGAGTGTGGTTATGAATAATTGGTTTCATGTATGTTTTGTATGGGTGTACACAGTGGTGCACATGTGAAAAAAAGACTGCATAATTTTATGAAAATTTTATGCTTGTGTACCTTTTTGTACACATGAAATAACCATGAAGAGAAAATTAAAATTTTAAAAGATAAAAATTATGTAGTCATATAGGTACTCTTTTTGTAGGAAAAAGTTTTCTGAATATATAAAATTTGCGAATTTTGGATGAGCGGTTTGAATAATTATGATTTTAAAATTATTTAAAATCGCTGACATCATCATAAGTCACTTTGGACTAAACAGTAAATATTTGGATTAACTTTTAAATTAGAAAAGTTATTTATGTATTTTCCATATTTCAAATAAATAAATGACTAAGTTATACTTAGTTGAATGGGTCAAGACTAAACTGTCTATTTATCAATGTATTTGGACCAAACCTTTATTTACCCATAAAAGAAAGATTATTTTTGGTTGGTTTAACCCTGATATTACAAAAATAACCTCAAACATCATTAATACTACTATACATATTCAAGGGTAAATTGTATATGAAACATATATTTTCATCTTTATAAAAATACCATTGTTTTAAATATATGGTGGGTTTGGTTGCAGAATATACAATTCCGAGGAATTTATAATCCCATGAGATTACAAATCCCTCATGTGTTTGGTAACTCACTTAAAATATCTAGAACTCATTGAATTCTCTTGTTTTAAAATCCATGTGCTGTTTGGCATTACCCTCAAAATCTTAAAATTGTATATATATATATATATATGAAATTTTAGGATTAAAAAAAGTGGCTCCATAAATCCTAAGTTTCCCAACAAATCTTAGGGAAGAGGATCGGACTCCATATGGAGGATTTGTTGGAAAAGTGATTCCCGTAGGAAATGTGATTCCAGAGGATTTGGGCAATCAAACATACCGAGGGAAACGTAATTCCACTAAATCAATTGGACCAATAAATCCCACCTTTAAAATTTTGCATCCAAACACACCAATAGATTAAAAAACTTCAAACTCTTATATCTTTTAAAATACAAATCAAATTTTTATAAAATTTATATATTTAGAAACCTCTTTAAATTATCTACGTAATGAGTATAGATAAAAATATTAAAATTTTATTTTTAAATAAATTTTTTTATTGTTTTAAAAATTTATATTATTAAAGGAACTCAAGACAAACATATTCACAGCACATGTTTTCCTATACAGAGATAACTGATACAAATGTTCTTTATTTGAAGGCCAACAGAGATAACCCTACAAAAATTAGCTTCTCATGACACCTTTGAATTAGCAGATAGAACCTAACATATGACACCTTAGATATAGATAAAGCCTAACGATAATCTATTAATACGTAGAAGATGAGGAATCAGTTACAGAAATATTTCATAATGTTTCTCTTTCAATAGAAAAACATTCTAAGGTTACAAGATTGAGGACAAGAAACATTTACATACTCTAGATCAACAAAAAACAACAAAAACGCTATAAACCATAGTACTTCGAGATGAAATACTTCGCCACCAAACATTCTTTACAGCAAACGCTAACATAACTCTTCACCTCTCAGTATCACTTTGTTTCTTGCCAAAGATAGCTTCCCTCGTCACAAGTTTAATACCTCTTACCCACAACTCAGCCTCGACTGCACTTTCACACACAAAATGAAAATCCTTGTTCTTTGTAGTCATAATCCTAAATACTCCTTTCTCATTACCATCATAACCTTTCCTCTCTCTGTTCTTCCTAAACACAGGGCTACACCCGATCATTGCGTCCCTACATATTACATTCCTTCTGCTGGATTTCCCCCAACGTAAAATTCCTGCTGCAGCAATCATCTTCATTGTCTTCCCATGTGGTGCACCTTTTCCACCTTTTGTGTGTTTCCGTATATTGGCACCATTCAAAACTAGAACCCGGGAAAGTTGGTCTAATATTACCTTTTCTGCTTCACTTCCAGCATCATTCTTTCTTGCGAGCGAAAGGGCTGTTTCTCCTCTTGCTGTCTTGAGATCACATCTGGCACCACATGAGATCAGTAGCTCACACATGCTTCCATGTCCTTCTCTTGCTGCCAACATAATTGGGGTATAATCTTCTGCATCCGGGAGATTGACGTCATAGCTTCTATTTGTTAAAAGACGAACTGCAGCTAAGTCCCCACGACGGGCTGCACAATGAAGCACGTAGAACCCTCTTGCTCCATGGTTACCCTTTTCAAGTGCGTATTCGAGTAATACCTTCTCATAGAGATCGCAATTGTGGTTTCGTTCTGATAAGCCAATTGCTGTCTTGCCAGATTTGTTTCTCAGCTTTACATCTGCTCCTGCATAAAGAAGCAAACGGAAGGCTTCCACGTGGCCTTCCACTGCTGTAGCCATCAATGCTGACTGACCACTATTATCTTGATAATCAATATCTATGTCTGATTGGGCTATCAGTATTTTTAGGGCTTCAATATCATCAGCACGGGCAGCAAACATTAACGGAGAGAAGATTGAGTGATTGCTAGTTTTAATAGTCTTCCCTGATCGGATTATGTCTAACACAACACGTTGAAAACTCAGTCCCCAGCGGTTTGATACAGCAATTGAGTTTGCAGACTGACCAGCATTATTGACTAAACCAAAATCTGCTCCAGTAGATCCAAGTACTCTGAGGCATTCCTCGTGTTTACCTCTCGTTGAGATCATTAAAGCTGTATCGCCAGAGTCTGTTAGAGAGTTGAGATAGCAGCCAGCATCAACCAGGCAGTGAACAATTCTCTTAAACCCAAGTCGGGCAGCCATGTGTACTGGATGGAATGAAGCTTTACGAGTGGTTTTCACTATGCATTCTATGTCAGCCCCAAATTTTAGAAGTAAATCAAGGGCTTTCGCATTGTTACAGAGGATGGCATGGTGAAGGAGGGTTCTCCCATAGTGCTGGGTGTTGGGTGAGTGGTTTTTAAGAAGCAGACGCAAGATGGAACCACTAGCTTCATAATACTCTACAGCACACCAGGTAATGGGGTAGGGTTCTGCTAGCCCTGCACCAACCTTTAACTCTTCCACAGCATTTGTATCCCATGACCAAGCTCCAAGTTTAACCTTGCTGTCTGTTTTGACTCCAACCTACACTCCATTTGAGGAAAAATGACGTTAGTCCACTTGTGGTGTTAATGTTCTAAGAGCTAGAAAAACACATAGGACTTGGCCTATGAAAGCTCATTATTTACTTATCACCTGTAGTAACTGGCAGACAACAGTGACCTGTCTGCTGACAACTGCAGCAACAAGAGCTGTACAGTCAGCATTCGTATGCAAGGAAGGGATAGAAGATTGGAGCAGCACACGATCAGTTGAATTAGGATCAACCCCAGACTGCACATAATTAAAAGGCAGTTTAGTAAAAAAATTTACTTAATTAATGATCAGAGGAAGCAAAATAAGCACTACAATTATTAACTTGAAAAGCGGGATTATAAGACCATTGAAGTGGCTCAGCTAGCAGTTCTACGTCTGCCATCACTGCCTTGTGGTTTAATCAATTTTTGTGTCCCCCAGTTGATTAAAATATCTAGCACAGAATTTGTCTTATAACTTATAAGTCATTATTTAGATATCTTACACTACAATCACCATCGGAAATTGTCATGTCTTTTACTCATTGGTGATAAAAGCCAAAAACATTAGTAATTTCAGAAGATAGGCCAACAAGTATGAAGGAGAATTTGTTGATGCTACTGGATCAAGAAGACCCCACCATGGGATTGGTGGGGACACATAGAGTCAACTCCACCAATCACATGGAAGGTACTCAGTTTACAACGCAAATCCCCACCAATCACATGTTTGGAACTCACTGACCCACAAATAATCAAGTAAAATTGACATAGAATTTGCAGTAAATCAGTAAATACAGTTTTTATTTTACCTTCATCAACTTGTCCACGACATCCACAAACCCTCTGCAACACGCAGTAACAAGTGCATGAACGGCAACATGGGGTCTGATCATGTCGGAACCCATAAGGAGCTCAGTGAGCCTTGGCCGTCCATGGTAACTCGCCTCCAACAATGCCTCTTCACAAGCCAGCTGTGATGCTCCAGCCTTAAGTAAGATCTCCAATATCTCAAGGTGGCCCTCCCTAACTGCTGCAGTTGTCGCAAACCCTCTAAATAGTTTTTGATTAACATCTGCTCCAACACTCTGTCATCCAAAAATGCGGAGTTTCAGTAAACAGGATGAACTTGATAAAAGACAAACTCTGTTTCTGTGTCATTAATTTAACAATAATTGTAATGATGAATAAAGTAGTAGAATACAACTACACATAAAAATACGATTGAAGGTTTCTTGGATTCCTAGCGATACAAGAGGACATAGTCAGACAAATATGGGGAACAGTAGAGATGTTGCAGACAATTGGATATGGTGCATTAACATATGCAATTTACGAGAAGAAGGGATGGATCATGTATAGTTTTTTTTATTATTTTATCATTCATTATTTTCAGAATAGTTAAACTTTGAATACAACAAAAATACATTTTTTGCCAACCCACTTGAAAAGAACTAGCTTATCCCAACATCTTTAAGCCCTCATTTATTCTGGAGCCTCAGAAGGTTCTAAACAGGCAAAAAGAGATGTGTTTTTTGTGAAAATAATACAATGGGTTAGATCACATTACTAACCTCATAAGTATAACTTTTGACAACTTCAGATAAACTTATGGTTATGACTATCAGATGTAGTAGCTTTAGCTTACTTGAATTGGACAAAGAGACCGTAAAATTTGTCAAAGTGAAAACATATACAAGTAGAATGGAGATAATTGAAACAATTGGTAAACTTTAGGTACAACATCTGAAGTAGGGATGGCCATTTATATTGGAGAACTTATCTCCTGAGAGGAAAATAAGCCCGAGTAAAAGAACAAACAAACAACAATATGCCAGATGACAACCGTAAAATGCATGCATGTATACTATATTATTTCCTTATAAGTTGGATGGGCCTATAGGAAAGGGATGGGGCAACCATATCCTGTACAACAATTAATAAATCCTGTAGAACCAAACACTGTACTGTCCGATATGTGTACTAAGACTAGTATAACTATAAGTCGATAATAACCATGATCCAAACAAAAACCCTAATAAATGATATGTATGATAACAATAAAATCTCCAAATCAAGCATCAACTAAGTACAGATTTTCTATCCAAATTAGTAGAAATAATTTAATGCAAAATCTAAACAAACAAAGCAATATATTTTGTCAAACTACAAGTCTACAACTACTTGAAATCTTTTCTTCTTTAGTCCTACTAAAAGGATGAAATGGTCAATCCAGCTCATTCATTAAAATAAATCTGAAATGAATATCTCCTGGAAATCACGTATTTCTCAGGATCTTTGGCTGTAGGGTACAGATGGTGTACTGGATGAATATGATAAGATGAAATAAGTGACCAAAACTCACGAGTGATGTGAGATGGTTATGTATTTTCAGCAAAAAGCCAAAAACTTTAGTACCATATAAAGATTACTGACATACCTAACAAGATAAAATATACTGAACTATTCAAATGCAATAATTACTCTCTCAAATCTCAATCACAGGCAAGCTTTTTCATCTTCACTGGATAGTGGAACTACAGTTCAATCTTAAATGTGTTTATTCCAACAGCGACTACCATTTGCGCTTAACAAAAAAAGTTACAGTGTTTTGCAAAAAGTAAACCTAAGCTACTCTCAGTCAATCAATAGTTAAGAACACACACAATCAAGAAGTTTAATGAAGATCAGATGGAGGGGTCGCATGTAGAAAAATAAACCCCATTGATCCCCATCACCAATTAGACCACCTAACGTTGTGATGGGGTCCATAAGGACTATGCCATTTGAAAGGTAAGTGAAGAGAATTTTAGAAATTTTACAGTCTCAACTCTTGACATTGTTTTGGCATAACAATTTTTTTACCAAAGAGCAAGTCCATTTATTAGAATGGACAAAAAAGGGATGAAGAACCTGTTCTGTTTTATATAAAACAAAGAAAGATTTCATTTGATTTACAAATTTGAAAACCCACAAAGAAAAAAGAAAAATTGAATCAAGAACCTTAAAAAGAAAAAAGTGAAAACGACAATTGCGAACACAATGAAAAGGAAAAAATAATGAACTTTAATTCCAAGAAAACGCCTGCAGAATCTAACATTCGGCCCTAGAATTCATTTGTTAACCCCTTGAAAATTTGAAAAAAATCAAATCAAAACTTAATACATTAAATTCAATTTCAGTAAACCAATTTTCAACAAAGTAAATGCACAGTAAACTCAGTAGACTTTTTTTCCATCAATTTCAAATTTGAGTAAAATTTGCAGAAAAATAAGCAAGGTAAAGAAAATTAAACTGTTACAACGGCATTAATTTTCGGAACATTTTTAGAAGATCAATCTACACCATTACTGTTCAAAATCAAATTTCAAATTTCAAATTCGAAATTAAACATATTAATTCAAACAAATCCTCACTTCATGAGCATTTCATTACAGTAATAGAGAATTAAAAATCAAATCAGCTAAGATTTCACTCAGAAGTAAAAAAAAAAAAACACAACACAAAAACCAAGACCCAAGTCTTCTCGGAAAATCAAAATTGAGCTAACAATTACTTTAAAAACCTGAGAGGAGATTAACACCATTAGATCACATTTAAGCCTAATCTCATCAAAAATGCAGATTAGAAAAATTAAAAGAATCTCGTTAGAAACAAAAAAAAGCCCTAATTTCTACAAAATATACAGCAAATGTAGATTAAAACTCGATTATCACACTGATCAAAGTAAAAGAAAAAAGAAAAGCTTATTACCAGTAATTTACGAACGACAGTGAGATTTCCAGAATGAGAAGCAAGAAACAAAGCAGTAACATCAGACTTGAACTCTTGATACTGAATCTTCACTTCATTATTAGTCTCATATTTCAAAATAACTTCAGTCTTTCTTGTTTTCAAATAAACACCACCAATGAAGTTAATATCGACACAAGGATCACTAATCATTTTATACACTAACTTCTTCACATCATCCCTATCATTCTCACTATGTATTGCTTCAATCAATCTCTGTGAAATCTCTGCTTCATAATCAACTGGAACTACTTGTTGTTTCTTTCCTCCACCATTATGATGATTATGACTAACACTGAATACTGTCATTTTTACAGTAGTGTGTGATTTCTAGCGTTCTATTTCCGGTCACCGCTGCAAGTAGGTGTCAGGCGATGATAATAATGAATTGCATTTGGTTTTTTGAGTGTTTTCTGGAGAGAGAGAAAACTTGAACGAAGTGAGCGCCCAGAGGAAAACTAGAGAGTGAGGAATGCGTTGATTTTATCGGGGAGGAAAAGGCTTTTAACCATGGTTAAAAAATGCTCGACAAAAGGATTGGAGTTGGGGTAAGAATAAAGTATTTTACAATGGGCCCACTAATGGACTTTGGGAGTTTTGTACTGACCGTCTTTATACAGTATTATCTATATCAGCTTGTGGATAACCGGCGGATCCTTCCATTGGCTTGGTTACTAGACTTGGCTGGGGTGAGATCATGGCCTAAAGTCAGCTTAAGACAGAGTTTTGTGGCTAAGATGCAGGGAACCAATCAACTTTTAGCCACGCCGTTTTTTTTGGCTCGACATTTGTTGTCTCGGTCAGACTCTCAGCAGCAGTGGAAGGTTTGGTTCTTTCTTTTCTCTTCTGTATAAACTCTCGGAAGTACATCTGAAACGATAAAGATAAAAGACAAGGAAGGTAGTGTGCGAAATACGCTTAAAATCCGAAGAGTTGTAGTAAAAAGCATCAATATACTCCTCAAAACTGGCCCCGACCACTCTTGCTCAATCCAATCCGTTCAATCTAATCAACCAACAGTAAGACCATAAGTTCTCCTCCAAAGAAATAGGTTGAGATTTGTGAACCTCCGTATCTGGTACTGATGTGTAGTATCAAGTAACACCCACGGATACTAATATGATAGACTCCAGATATATACACAAATGTCGATTACGAATCACATAACTGTTGAAATGTAATTAAATATCTAATTTTGATTTTGTTTCCCTTTATCAATTATGAACTGCTCCTACCTCTGTCGGTATGACTCCTCAGAATCAATTGCCAGTAGTGTAAAAACACAGCAGTGTCGTCGAGTTACTACTGTATTGTCGCTTTACGTCCTACTGTCTCCGCATGGAAAAATCTTAATGGTCAAAGTTAATTCTGTTTGTTTCTTTTTTCAGATAAGAAAGAAAGTTTTACCATTTCCACCCTGCGAAAGAGTCTATCTCAAGCTACAAATAAACAACTCTAAAACTGAATCTGAATCGGTTATAAATACCCTTTGACCTAAATTAGTAACACTGATATGATCAAACGGTCAATATCAACTATTTCATTTTCTGTCAGTAGATTACGGATGCGATTAATCTTAAATTGTTTTTATATAGTACAAACAAGGACAGCAAAGTCTGATGTGACTGAAGATGAAGAGAAAGATTAAATTATTTTGTGTATACTCCTTAATTTATACACAAAATGGTATGAATGTAAACGTAATATTTTAATCTCTATAATTTATTTAATTTAAGCCTCAATTTCGCCTGCCTGATGGAAATTACAGTGGAAGTTATGAAATTTCGTGGTAAACGCGGGAAAGGATTTATTGAAGATCACAAGGGTTCTGTGGAAGGTGACAGAATTCTAAAGAATACGAATAAATACCCTGCATTGATTAATATTTGGATACATCAGTAGACAGGCATTAATGTAAAGGCTTTATTGAATAAATTTTGCTCGGAGACAAAGAGATCAGACTTGTTTATGAAACTATGTTTAGCGACTTAAGTCTTTTTACATTCTATTAAAAAATAAAAAAAATCAATTTATAGTTTTACAGTTCTTAGAAGGGATTTGTATGTATTCGAGTAGAAGCAACCATTTTTATCTCTTGTCTTTTATGTAAGGGTGTCATTAGATTATGGATATATGAAAACTCCTAAATTCTTTCGAATTCGTACTTAAATATTAAATATTATTTAAAAATAGTTTTTAAATTTGGATATTTAAATTTTTCATCCAAAAAATATAATTAACTAGATCGAATTTGGATATGAAAGTATCCACATCCAGAATATCTGTACCCGAAATTTTATATATATATATATATATATATATATATATATATATATATTTTATACTTACAAAAATATATATCATATTTTTGTAAATTTTCCCTTTATGTTTTAATGTTTAATTAAAATTTATTCAAAAATCATTTATGAATATCTTTATCCTAATTAATTTTTTACTATGTGATATTAATATTTTATTAAAAAATATAAATATATTTTTTTCTAATGATTTTGGATCGGATAAATATTTTTCGGATAAAAATTCGGATACGAATTCATAGTAAAAAACTATATATGTTTGGATTTCGAATTGAATTCGAACAGTGTGTGATAGTTTTGGGTTCGGATACGAATAATTCCCTATCTGCATCCGTATGCACCCGTTTGCACCCTTACTTTTATGTTATAAGTAATATAACCCCGATAAAATCAATAGCTAGAGCATTTACAGTAGTTTTTCTATTTCTATTTCTTTAAGATTGATATTTTTATGTGTTTTTAAATTAATATTTTTTGTTTTATCTATATTATTTAAAAAAAATATTAACGGTTTAATTAATTAATTCCCTAGATAAGAAACACGTGATTCTTATATTCTTTCCTCTATAAAATACCACTAGTGCTTTTTATCGTTCTAAGTAAAATAAATTTAATTAAAATTTGATACATTTATGAAATTAAAAAACTAATTAATAAGAATAGTTAGCACACTAATCCAATGCTATAGCCATGAGTCTAGTACTTATTTAAGCTATATCAATGACAATAATATCTAAAGTGTTCCGTTAAACTCCATAAGTATTTAATAAGATCATTTCGAATGATAAAATGAGTTTTTTGATTAGTAGAAATTAGTAATAATATTAGTTGTTGTTTGTTTTAGTAGTTATTAACTATTATAAGCTTTTGTTTGTTGTAATTGTTTGATCAACTAAAAGAATAATTATTAATGAATTTTTCTTAATTAAACATTTTTTCATCTTATAGTGGTATTTTGATGTAATTATATAATAAGTATGAGTTTTATTATAAGAATAATGTTCAATGGTATGTAATAGTAATTAAATAATAAAATAAGGGTGAAGTGTGAAAATTAGAGTGATCTCACTATCGAAAATTTTGAAGGTTCTCTATCCATTTTTCAAATTTACAGAAAAATAAAGAATCTCTATAACATTTAAAGGATAATAATTGAGAGAAAAACTAAAATAAGGTGTTTTTGTACTTTCTCTCCTTTAAATATGGGTATAGAGATAGGGATAGAGAAGTCACTACAAGTGCTCTTAGCAATTGAGTCGATCGGATATTTAGTAGTTGTACCAAGAGTAGAGGTGTAAATTGGGCTGTGTCAGCCCAACACATGATCAGTTAGTTCAGCATGCATAGCATGGCAGCTTCATGTGCTGTGCTGGGCTAGACTAATCGGCCCAATGACACATCACAACACGTGGCACGGATTAGCACGTGGCACATCACAACACATCATGCAAAGAAAGCACGTCATAACATGTATAAAACACTACACAATACAGCATAATACGACACATTTTTTGTATATTTTACAAAAGAGTGTTTATTCTAACCAATTTTTGATATTTTATCTTTCTTATGTTGTATTATTTATATAACAACACATATAATATCTAAATATCTATAAAATATCAACTTTGAAAAATATAAAATAAATGTGTCAGACACAACACACCCTCAAACACGGTACAACACGACACGTCTTAATCTCTGGCACGATATAACACGACACGTAGCACAGTAGATTCACCTCTAAATGGGCTGGGCTAAACCGTTTTACACTTGCCTGGAATTCAAACTCCGCTTCAATCAGTATATCTTTTTATTCACCTAGTTATCTGAAATAGAGGCAGCAAACTTGTACTAATAAAATTAGTAATGGAGATTTCCACCCTAAATTGTTAAAATTAGTAACTTCCTCCCCTAAAATAATATTTCTGTCAAAGATACTTTTATTTGTACATGTACGACCTATAGTGTGCGTCAATCACCACCGTTGACTGCTTCTTGCTTAATTTTTTATTATTTTTAATACCTCCTCTCAAGACCACCATCAACAATGAAATTTAAACCATTCTAGTAAAATATTAATTGATTAAAAAATCAACATAAGCTTGATCGTTTATACCGGATCCACTGTGTTTGGGCATAAAATCAAATCAATCCAAAACAACCATTAATCATCGAAGATCAAACCCAAAATTAACAGAAAAAAGAGAAGAAATTCAACATAGATTTAACGTGGTTCAGCCATGAATGGCCTACGTCCACGGGTAGTGAAATTGAGAAGATTTTATTGATGTTTCTGGTTACAAAAATTGAATGCTCCATTGGAGCTCTACTCTGTTTACAGTAGCTTCCCCTCTTCTCTTCAGAGAAAAGTCCGATCCCTTTCCTGTTCTTCTTCTTTTCCTTTTAAACGAAAAGGAGTTGGGTCGATGAGTCATCCAACTTGGATCGATGAGTCACCCAACTCTATTACGTGGCGTCCTCTAATCGTTCCAGTGTCGACCCAATCTCTTCCAGATATTTCCATGTGGCTTCTCCCTAT
>JAJJMC010010050.1:5093694-5237093 GCA_023531435.1 Papaver californicum
TCCACTGATATTGCTGCCACGTGTCAAGCAACTTTTTGATACTCACACACTGCATTGGCTTGCTGGAGTCAAATCCCCATTTTTTCCAAACACTTTAATTACAGTTTCATTATAGAGTTGAACGGTATAAGTTTTATCGAATCCTCTCATTATTTCACACTGGTGGATATATATCCATTAACGGTTCACTCATTTTATTCGAAATTACAACAAAATCTACAGTTCCAGTCTCATACGATGCGAATAATAATGCGAGCATCAACAAGATGCCCATAATGACTGATCGGAGAGGAGTTATATTCATCGACATTTGGAATATAAAGATGGATGCGATTAATCTATAATACTACCGATTTCTTGAGTTCTTCTTAAGTTTTTCTCTTGGGGGTTCTTATAGTGTGTTTTTGGCTTTCATTTTCAGTGGAGTTACACTTCATTAATTAACTAACTCTTAATTACCCAAGTTTTGAAAGTTTAATGAAGGTGGAAGTTTCACCAAAGAGGATTTAAAACTACCGTAACAACAAATTCAAATGTTTTTTTTGAAGCAACAGGCATTCAATGGTGGTGGTAGTTGATGTGCGCCTGTATGGATTACACATATACAATAAGGGTATTGTTTAACAGAAATCTTGTTTTAATGGGGAAAATTGCTACTATTAGTAATTTAAGAGGAAAGCTTAATCACTAATTCAATTAGGGGTAAACTCAAAAACACCATAAAATTACTTTATAAAATCCAAGGAACGTAACATATTGAGTAAAGGTGAATCGATTTTTTTTAAGTTGTTGAATTTTTTTTTAATTGATCAACGTGTGATATTTTGAATTCTCATTACTAATCGAACTGAAAGGGTTCATAAGTTATTGTTAACCAATTATTTTTTTAAATTTTAAATCTATTAATAGTATTTTAAAAAAATTTACGAAAAAAACAATCATGGGTGGTATTTTGTTTGCTTCTATAGTGCTTTAGAACTACTCCTAGTAGTGGCAAAATCCATCCTTTACCCCTATATTAACTCACTTTCACTTTAGAAGATACAGAACGCTAAAACACTCCATTCCATAACTTACGCTTTTAACAAATAAGATAAAATGTAGGTTATACATATATTTCTTTAGTTCCTAACGAAAATAAAATTAAATTTAGAACAAATAGTTTTCCTAACAAACAGATTAATTGGTGATCGATTAGAATCCAAAATTTATATATATCTTTAGTGCTTCTTACTAGTTCTTACTAGTTAACATACAACGACTTCGGAATTACTCATGTAGTCACACTTTCTGTTAATAGCACTCAAATTATATATTATCCTTGTAAAAAACAAGATATAAAAATAGCAGAGAGGAAGCAAAACGGAATACCCATAGAGCTACGTTGTTGAAATTTTTTGGGATATAAAAAAATGATAAACAAACCACCATTATATAGGTGAAGAATGAGGACATAAAATCTACCCACTAACCTACTTAGACACGATTGAACCAACTAAGTTACAACCCGTTACATACTCCATCAACAGGTTTATGGTCGGGCGTTTTTCTTAGTTATAACTATATTATATTCAAGCCAAAGGTACCCAGAAAACTAACAACTATGATGAAAGAATTTTGCTCAGTTTCCACCAGAATAGTGTTATTCGAAAATTGAGTTTCGGACTCAGTCTATGGGTTAACTTGACGAGACGGAAACTAATTATACCAATAAACGCTGCCCGAGTTTCTCATTCTTCTCCCCCCAATTTCTTTATTCCTCCTCTAAATTTATAACCTTTTCCCCTCACTTTTGATTTTGAAGGTGTTTTAAAATAAATTGTTGCGTGAAATTAAAAGGGTTTGTTTCATACCTATAGGTGTTGTATCTTTCAATTTCGAATTTCATCCACAAAATCACCAAAGGTAAGTCAGTCTACTTATACGGTTTCTAATACAATTTAGTTTTGATAATCATGAAATTCTTGTTCTTAGATTGATTAGTTACATTGTATACAACTCAATAACAACATTAGAACACAGGTGCGGTTAGAATCCATGATTATTACTTGTTTTGTGATGTATTGGTGATCAAATTTCTATTTGAAATGAAATGGTTACTATTTTATCGGTGTTGAATGTTGATTGAACCCAATTTCATATATGGTATTGAGAAATAAAAATTAAAATTGTTGTTGCAAAGATAAAATATGAGTCTTATGCGTGTCTATATGAGATATACGTACGGAATTGATTTGGATACTTCAAGTGATGAAGACGAAAAAGTCGTGCTATTGTTTCAGCTAATGGCATTGGATGTTCGTAGACGTATTATTCGTCAACCGGGTGCCTAAGGAAGTGTAAACACGATCACGACTTAGCCGAGACCGAGTGTGGCATGATTATAAAATGATGAATCATTATTTTACTTCTGAAACTGATTATACTTCAAGACAATTCAAACAACGTCTAGGCATGGAGGAAGAGTTATTTGAGAAATTGTTAGGAAAATTACTTGAAGTAGATGAAGAATGACATCAACGTACGGATGCAACTGGTGTTATAGGGCATTCTCCACATATACAATTAGTAGAAGTGATAAAATATTTGTGCAAAAGTACAACCGTCAATTGTATCGATGACTACACTCATAATAAAATGTTTGTGCAAAAGTTGAGCCACAACAACATATTATTATCTATAAGAGATTTTGCACCATAATATGCACCAATTTTGGAGAAAGATACTTGCGCGAACCTACTCATGAAGATGTGAAGAGGTTGCTAGATGAGAATGCTGAGCAAGGATTTCATGGAATGCTAGGTAGTATTAATTATATGAAGTGGCCATGGAAGAAATGCCAGATAGCTTATCAAGGAACATATCGAGGCAAAAAGAATTACAATTTTATGGTTTTAGAGGCGGTGGCATCATATATATGATTTATGGTTTTGGCATGTTTTTCTCCAGAATGTCTGGGGTCAAATAACGATTTGAGTGTGTTGGCATACTCACACCTTTTTGATAACATGCTTAAGGGTATAACCCCTCCATGTAATTATGTCATGAACGACGACCACTACAACATGGGTTATTTATTAGCCGATGACATCCATCCAAAATTGACAATAATTGTATAATCTTTCACTCGAACATTAGAGATTCCAGACTTGGTCAGATTGAAGAGGTATCAAATTGCTAAAATGAATGATGTTGAACGTGATTTTGGAGTGCCTAAAGTGAAATTTAGAATTGTCGGATCGCCTCGTAAGTATTGGAAACAATCTGACTTGAACCTAATAATGAAATGTTGTTTTATTTTGCACAATATGATTATTGAGCATGAACGTCAGGATAGTGAGTGGGTTGCAGTTGTTCTTATTCCGATGCCAGGGTCTATTAATAGCCCCCTATATTGTACCTCCATTTAAGAATTGATCTTGTTGCACACGGCGTACTGGTAGATGAGGCAAAGCTTCAAGTTTTGAAGGTTCAAATATAAAATATGTACGTCAAGTTTCATCAGATGGAGAATTTGATGATATAAAGTCATTAGACGAAGAAGAAATTCCTGGTCAAACTAAAGAAAGTGCATTTGATTATTATAGACATGGTCATGACGATGTTGAAGATAGTGGAACCCAATATTATGAATACATTCCAGATGGATATGAGTATGTAGGTGAACATGTTTATGAAGATGGATACATAGAGGAAGAATACATCGATTCCGATGAATATGAAGATGGATACATAGAGGAAGAATACATCGATTCCGATGAATATGAAGATGAAGACGGAGACAGAGATGAATATGAAAGTGCAGACTTGAACCAACCTTAAAAGTAAGTAGTTTCATTATGGTGGTTGCACTTTAACCTGTTCAATGTTGCAACTTTAAGTTTGAATGAATGTACAATTTGACTTTATTTTCATTTTTTTTTTTGGTTTTGATTGTGGTTGTGCTATTAACGGCTTTATCCTTATGATTCATTGGATCTTAACGGATACATATTTCGAAAAATTTACTTTATCAACGACTCATTTTCAAATGTCCATATGAATTCACATCTTTTGCACTTCTTCTGCACCAAACTTCCCGTTCGTATTCAATTATATCCATTACAAAAATCGTCAAGTTTTATGTTTAGCTACAATTCAGCAGAAGATTTAGCTATCACCAAAACTTGGGTCACCAAAATCTCGCCTAGAAGTCCGGCAAGGAGTTTTACCAACTGAAACCTTCTGGAACCGAGTTTGGCATTATAATAAAAGAGGATCATGAAATTCTCTCCAAAGAACAATGGAAAACATAAGTGATAGGCATTTTGTAATACAGGAAGCAGCAACATATTTTATAGGCCTCCAAGGATTTTTGCCAACTGCGGATCTCCTGAAGCAATAATAAATGAAATACTTGTAAATCTTTATCTTATTACTTATTAATATTTTACTTTATGTAACTTCCAATTAAAATACACTAATTTTAATGTTTGAACGTTGCAGGAGAGGCTGACACAAATCAAGTACAATCAACTAAAATGCAGATAATCTGAATTTGATGAGTGTTGTCAGTTTTTAAAAACAAAGTTTCCTGATCTATTAACATTCATGAAAAATCATACAGTTGCTCCCAGATTCTGATGAAGACTAAGTTTGATAATAATAGATTTTGTGGGTACATATATATGTAAACCCTTACGAGACACAACTCATCCACTAGGGTCGCCTAATGGTTTAAAGGCTTGTTGCACATGCTAAGTATAATCGTGGTTCCTACGAAAGTGAGTTAGGGTTTAATTAAGTACCATAGTCCGCTTCTGTTGTTTTTACTTCAATCGGTTTACTCTCTTTTACAATTAATAAAATAACGATGGTAGCATAAATAATCAATATCAATTATTAAAAACAACATTACATCTTATGAAATTCAAACTCTTGATTAAACTAAAATACAACGACACTTAATTAGTCCATTCCACCAAAAGTCACACAAGACATTTCTGGAAATGTTTTCCATATGCGTTTTTTGTTTCAGAAGTGTGTATTTTCATATAAATGTTATAATTAGGCATTAAGCATTAAATCATACTTAACCATTCAAATTGACCATTCCATATTATGTTTGGACAATGCTTCTTTTGGTGACCTTCGTCTCCATAGTGGTTGCACAAAAACATTTCCAATTTGACTTTAAGTTTGAATTTTTTGGCACAGTTCATTTACCTTTTCATCTTCTTTAGCTTTCACAACTTCGTCCAGCAACTGTGCTTCTTCACGACAGTTTGGATATTGATATTACAAACACCTAATCTTTTACGGTTATGATTCAATGGACATTTTCAACGCCAGAATAACTTACTTGTAGACACTTAGAATACATCCAGGGGTATTGCATCAGAAGTGGAAACTGAGTTTCCGTCATCCATTTCTAAGCTAGAAGAGATTACACATTTGTGTGCTTTGCTAGCTAAACTATAGCCTTTACCCATAGTGGTTGACATTAGCTTTAATTGCAGGATCTTAAGTTGTTCATCGAATGTGGGACTAATCTCAACACGCCCTTTCACGTGTAGCCTCTTTGGATCTAACACGTGGATATTAAATCGGGTGACGCGGAGTAGGTGTGGTCAAATGACTTGTCACAAATTGCCTGTTATGATACCATATTGAAGTCCATGGATCTAACTAACCTCGAAATCGGCTTATAAGGTTAGTGTTGTCCAAAACTTATGAACTACAAGATCTTTAGTTTCCTATACAATGTGGGACTAATCTCAATATTAAGAACTCTTGTTAACAAGCAAATAATAAACCGTATGAAAACTAGTCACACAACTAACAAACAACTAAGTTTATGCCCATGTAAACATTGTAGTTTGAGTGTAATCAAAATTCTAATAACCTCTAATCAAATAAATAAACGAAAATACAAATACATTGAAAAAGATTTGACTAAAAAATAATCGCATTTCAGTATTTTTGTGAACTTTTCAGAAATCATGTCGTATATGTGACTAACTAGTATCCAAAAATTCCGGATGTCCCTAATATTATCCTTTATTTTTTTTCGCCCATAACGTGTCATTTTTCCTTTGGTCTATGGCATTCAACCATAGATCTACCGTTTCCAAAAATGGTTCAAGGCTTTCTAAGTTAAAGGTTTTAGATGGTGTCACGTCATAGGGTAAAGTGCATACGATGAACATAACCCAACTATTATTAAACTTATAACCCACTTAAGATCTTCAGGTGGATGTCCTGGCTTGTTGGATGCAGACACTGTTGAAAAAACTTGACAACAAATCAAATTATTTCTAATCGAAAAAAAAAAATGAATCAGTCGCATCTTCATTGAGATTTATTAGATTTTCAATTTTCTTTTCTCAAGTTTTTCTTAGTTTACATTAGTTTTCATAGCTTTCTATAGTTTTTCATTCTGCCTTTACTCTAACGGAAGCTTAAACTTTTTGTGCTTGCAGATTCTTGTGACAAATCCAGTATTAGAATATGATGAGATACAAAATTCTTGCCATTGTCGACAATATTGTCTATCCAAGCAGTTTTGTTACCCATTGATCCTTCAATAATTTCCTATATTTTGATTAAGTCGTATTGCCATGATTATGTTTAATCAAGTATTTGATATTATGATGAATAACCAAACCAAGTTCTCTATTGATAAAAAATCTCAAAGCTTCAAATTCAAATTCAATTTGACGTTAAGTTTGAATTTCCAATTTGACTTTAAGTTTGTATTTTTTGGCACAGTTCATTTACCTTTTCATCTTCTTTAGCTTTTACAACTTCGTCCAGCAACTGTACTTCTTCATGACAGTTTGGATATTGATATTACAAACACCTAATCTTTTACAGTTATGATTTAATGGACATTTTCGATGCCAGAACAACTTACTTGTGGACACTTAGAATACATCCAGGGGTATTGCATCAGAAGTGGAAACTTAGTTTCCGTCATCCATTTCTAAGCTAGAAGAGAATACACATGTATGTGCTTTGCTAGATAAATTATAGCCTTTGTCTGATGCGTCGGAAAACCGACTTTGTTTTACCGCAAGCGCACAGTGTCGAAAGATGTAGACAAGAGCAAATACGGTTCGTTCCCACGAGGAGTTTATATTAATTAAAATATCTTTTAAGGTTTTTTTTATAAAGAATTAAATTAATGAGTGAATGAGAACTATTTAATAAAGTTGGAAAACAGTAAGAGGAAAACGTTAAGGTTTTGGGAATCCGTTGTCGATTAGGGTTTAATTGCGTTCATCACAAAGGGTCTCGATTTTACTCATGTAAAATAGCAAATCTAGCTACTAATACACGGAAGATTTTTCTTTTAAGAATCAAAGAAAGAATTTTCAAAAAGAATTGTTTGTTTTCAACCTAAGGTAGAATTTCGAAGTACTAAAGAGTCAAAGAATTTTCATAAAAACGATTTCATACAAGGTTTCAACGAGTTCTTCTACTTTTTTTATACGTGGAATAGAACATGAAAAATCATCGAGAAGGTAAAACATTAAGAGAGAGACAAAATAATGGTATTAAGTTCATATAGTTGAAAACCCTAATTTTGAAACACAAAGAAAACCATCTCTACAAGTTCATCCTTTCGCCTTAACAAGAGAATTAGCCCAACATAGCTTCCTCAAAAGCCATGAAAATTAATTAATAAGAAACACAAACTAACCGATGATATTCTCTGTAAGTCCAGGTCTGTCTCCAATTCCAGCGTCCAAAGAGTGTTCTCTGGCCTTTTTTCTGCCCGCGTCTGTATGCGAAGGTCCTCTTTTCTGTCTGTCCCCTCGTCAGTATGTTCTCTGTATAAGGTTATATATATCCTCCCAAAAAAGAATCCTTGTTCGTCAAGAACTAAGAAGCGGTGAGAAGAGTTCCCTGGATTGCCGCTCAAGTTTTAGTTTTCAAAAACTCTTCCCTGACTTCTCGGCAACATAACTTTTCCAAAATCATATCAAACTCCAAAACTTGTTAACCAAGCACCGTGTGGTTCACTGATTTTCCGATGAGTAAATTCTCACCATTCTCCACAAATTCGAGAACCAACTTCTTGTTTATCTCATCTTCTTGGTTGTTTAAGTCAGCAAAACTCCGATCCAAGGTTCCCCTTCTTGTACGAACTCTGAACCACCCCTTTAATCTCTTCTAACCGAGAATATCTCATATCCTCTGACTTCTGTATCTTCCCAGTCACTAGAGGAAATATTTCATCCCTGTTTTCTCTGTAAATCTCACAGATGCTTCTCATTCTCCAACTGCCATTACAGCGTCACCACCATTAAATCGAGTTCATCACCATCTCTGTTCTTCAATTCAAAACCCATACTTTAATTTTGCTTCGCTTCTTCTCTGCTCTTCCATATACGACTCCAACTCCATAATCATGATCTCTCCTCTATCACTGATCACCAATAGCCATCAGAAACCTTGATTAACGTCTCTGCCATCATCAAATATTATTCCATATCAACTCTTGCTGCTGCCGAGTTCTGTCTTCATTCTTCCTAAACCTACATAACTCTAAACACCCTTTTGGACTCATTAAATCATCACCATCAAACCATCGTAGCAACCCCATGAATCACAAGTTCCAATAATGGTGTTAGTTCTCCCTTTGAATTAAGAAGAAAAAGGTGGCCCATATCGAATGGCCTGGTGCTATTAACCATATTCAAATAATCAGGCACCCCTTAACGGAAACACAGGGCCCTTTATCAAAATTCAATAAGACTGTTTAATTGTCGGTTCCGTGAAACCGACAACCTTAATTCTTCTTTTCGCCCGTAACTTTCTCATACGAAGTCAGAATGACCTCGTTCTTTCGCCGTTGGCTTCGTAATTTAATTTTCTACAAGATGGAGGGTAGAAATACTGGAATATACTTATTTCCACTGGGTATTTGGCAATTCTTCTCTTGTAAAGCTCCATTTCACTTGTTTCAGAGATATAACCTAATAATACACATAAACTACAAAAGTAATAATAACACACGGTAATTCACACAAAATCTAGAAAATAAGTATAAGGAAATGATACTTAAAATGTATAAATTATGCACTTATCAAATTCCCCCACATTTGCCTTTTGCTAGTCCTCGAGCAAACTACAAATCTAAACTAACCTAAAATGCAACTCCCTTTCGTTGAGGAAACGGTTACACTTAGCATGTGTAACAAGCCTTTAAACCCATAGGTGTCCCTAGTGGACGAGTTTTCTCTCGTGAGGGTTTACTAGAGATTTACCCACAAAACCTACTCCAACTTCCAAGTATTTCAAAGCACCTGCATCCAAAGAGCTACGAAGATATAAAGTTTCTGCAAACTAATAATAAGAAGTCAGATGTATCAAAGAACATTATTCTTATGCTTAACTCTTGAGTTAGGAGAAAACCACCATATGGAAGATTCAGAATCGAGAGCAACCGGATGTTTCTGTCTCACCAATAGGGTTTTATGAATTTGACACTCAAAGGACGCACTTTATGGTTCTCATGTGTGCAGGAAGGAATGAAGATAGAAATCCTGTACACGTTGAAGGGTAGGAAGGAAAATCCTGCCGAATTATATCCGGTTATCCCATAGAAATGTGGGAAGAAAAATACATAATTTCTGATGATATCTACGAAAGGAAATCAACCAGTTTGCGAGGATGGGAATGCTCACTCACCTTCTCACCCAATCTACAATCAACACCGCTCTCACAACATCCATTAGAAACGTCTTCGGTCTTGAACTGCAGATGATGAACTCTTGAACTTCGTAGAACCTTGACAATTTATAACTCATTTCCTCAATTTCTTGTTATTAGAAACTTCTCTATAGATTTCTTCTTCCCCACGACCTTATTGAATGAATACAAAAGAAAATCTACACTAAAATAATGATAATCGTTTTTTTTTTAATCTTCACAATGTAAACTGAAAAATAAATGATGAAATTACTACGACCGTGGGATAAAGACTTTACCACTTGATTCTTCACAACATGTATTGCCTCGGTATCATAAACTTTATAAAAATCCAATTCTTTTGATTTTTTCGCTTTTGTACTTACTTTTCAACTAGGATATAAAATATTGCTCCTTCTTGAACGGTTGCTTTTAAACCTTGATTGTCTTCAACTTTTCTTCAAATTTTTGATGTTCTGCTTGTTGATGATGATATGTTTCTATGGACTTCAAACCCACTAGTGTTACACTCCAATTGGCTGATAGGTCCATTAAAATTCCTAGAGGAGTGGTAGAAGATGTTCTTGTACAGGTTGATAGTTTTGTTTATCCTGTGGACTTCGTAATTCTTGATACCCAACCTGTGACAGACCCTAGTGGTTCATTGTATCATATGCTGGCTGGAAGGTAAAAAAATAAAATAAAAAATTGCTACCAAGTGCATCAGATTCATCCAAAGATCATCGTTTATACCACAATGTCTAACTCTCATCTTTCCAAGATTACTGAAAGAATGAGTGGTGCTAGTATCCAAGATAGGCATGTTCATCCAACTCGAGAGATTATGGGTTTATTTCAAGCTCTTTCTGAAGCGGCAGAGAAATGGTCAAATAGTATAATAGGAATTTTTTTTTCTCCTGAAGAGCCAATCAAAACTGAAATAGTGAGGGAGGAGACTAACGCTCTATGGCAGAAATATAAAAGGAGAGGTGATAGATGCATTATTTGCATTAGTTTGATACTCTATATCATTTCTTTCTTGTTTTTTTCATATCATTATGCTTTGATTTTGTTAGTTTTTGAGTTTCTTAGGAGTTTTGAAGTGTATTCAATCCAAAGAGAATAAAGGAGTTCGTTATGACAATAAATGAACAAGGAAGTAAAGTGCTACAATTGGAGCTAGAGAAAGGACCAAATGGAACTTATTAAAATCCAATATTTCTTCACTCTATCTTTAAGTAAACTGAAATACAAATTTAACACAAAAAGAATGAGGTCATTCCGACATCGGATGAAGAAGTTATGGGAAAAAAAAGTTTTGAAGAATCCAGTCTACAGAGAGAAGTTCGGCAGATAAGTGCTTAGCACGAATCAGCCGAACCTGAAGCCGAGAAATCAAGTTTTTGGAGTATCCAAGAGAATGTTTGAATAAAGAATGATTCAATGATGATAGCCGAACCCCACAATGAGTTTTGGACAAAGTATACAATATAAAGTTCGACTAATAATGAGTTTGGAGAAGTGAGCCGAACTTTGGAGCAAGTTTTCATCGAAAAGAAGATGTTGTCCACGAGAAAGTTCGGATGATAATTACCCACCTATAATCATCCGAACCTGACACTATTCTGGAGAAAAAGTTACTTTCCAGGTTCGGCTGGAAAGGTCCACACAAGAATCAGCCGAACCTGACAACTTCATGGGACATATTTTGACGCCTTTTGACGATATTTTGAGGAATTTAAGGCCCAAAAGGATTCCAAAGACCCAAATTGAAGAGAACTATATAAGGAGACTTCCTAAAATTTTAGAAAATACACAATACACTTTACAACAAGGATAAGTAGGAGCTAGGGCCAGAGAGTTGTGATTGATCATCACGATTTCTAGGGTTTGCTTTACTTGCTTTCTTGAATATTTTCCATGGATTTTGAGAAATCCATGAGTAACTAAACCTTTGTTATTGGTTAGAGATGTATTCCTAAGTCTGAAGACATGTTTATTAATTAAAACATTCACTCTCATATGTTTATAATCTCTTTAATATCGATTATGTTCTACCGTTAAGAACGCCATGTATGATTAATTGCTTGTTTGTTTAAGTCGCGAATTAGATGAGCATGCATAAATATCTATAGATAAATTAGGGTTTGAGATCCGGAATTGTCGAAAGATGTTTTTTACAAGTAGCATAACATAGTTGTTAATGATGGGATGTTACCATACAATTATGTGTAGAAGCGTGACCTAGGTTAAATCCGTGTGGCTCTTGCGGCGGATTGCCTAGAATAACCTCAACTCACAAATACCATTGTTTTCATTGGGTTAAACTTGAGTGGCTCTTGCGCCAGGTTATTCATTAAAAAGGATTCAAAGAGTGGCTCTTGCGCCTTTGATGATAATAGGAGTTTTGTCGGAATAAGCCTGCGATAGGATGGTTTAGGGTTATTGATATTGAGAGAGAATGAATATTAAGTATGGTTTAGTTGATAACATGTTGGAAGATGGAAGATGAAACCTCTAACCAATATTCTTTACCTCTGATATTCGTTTTAATCTATTTGTTTTAGTTTAACTTAATTATAATCACAATCAAAACCTCCATGTTTCCAGAAATAATCAAAATAACTTGAAAACCCATATCTCTCTGAGGAACGAACTTGTTCTTATTACTATTTTCTAATCCATATTTGTGAAATAGAGAACTTGAAAATAATTTTACTCATCTGACAACCGACCAAATTTTGGCGCCGCTGCTGGGAAGGCATAGCGGATTGTTATTTTATTTTTTATTTCTTGTTTTTATTTTAGTTTTTAACTTAGTTTGTGAGAATGTTATTTCAGGTACCATCTCTATAGTGAATGCTTAAAGAGGACAGACCAAGTCCCATTGGTATACGTCTTCGATCGGGCACTTCACTAAAATACTTCGTTCGGCAGTGAGTACTCCGTTTCCTCCTAGTTCTTCAGCAAGTGAATTTTCAGATTCTGATAAAGAGGACAAACAAGAAGAAGCAATTGGTGACGAAACAAGGAACTTGAATGGTGGTAACCATGGAAATGGCGCTCCTTCACCACCTCCACCTCCTAGAAGGACACTCAAAGATCTGGCGTCTATTTTATTTGATCAACAAAAGGTTTGTGTTAATTTATAAGATTCAATTGAACTTAAATCTCTGTTGATTCATTGGTTACCGAAGTTTAAAGAGATTTCAGGAGATGATCCAAATCGTCATTTGAATTTTATCAACATAGGTTGACAAGTTTGAAGCCAGCTGGCACTAATCAAAAAAAAGCTTTACTGATAGCTTTTCCATTCTCTTTGACTGATTCTGCGGAAGAAGGTTTTATTATCTTCCACCTAGAAGTATTAAAACATGGAACGATATGCAAAGCTTGTTCTTACAAAAGTATTTTCCCTCCTCTAAAGCAGCAATTATTCGTAAAGCGAATATTGGGATTGAACAAATTACTGGGGAAACACTTTATCATTAGATCTCTGATCAATTTATAGTGCAATATTTTTATAATGGTTTGCTTCCATCTGAGAGAAATCTTATTGATGCAGCTAGTGGTGGTGCGTTGACAATCAAAACTATTGACGAAGCTACGGAATTGATTGAGAATATGGCTGCAAACACCCAGCAGTTCAACACAAGAGGTGTGTCAATGAGTAAAGAGTTAATGAGGTTATTTCTGCACCTCACTTAGAGCATAGAATTGGTAATATGGAGAAGATGATGCAACAAATGGCGGAAGTGATCATTCCCTCTTATGAAGAAGAAGAAGTCGAACAAGTGAATACAGTATCCCCAAATCAACAAAGACAACGGTATGTTCCTTATTCCAACACTTACAATCCACGGTGGAGAGATCATCCCAATTTCAGCTATGCAAATAAGCAAGGTGCAGTTCCATTGATGGTTTTCAATCGTCCAAATAGGTTCCAACAACAAGTGCAATCTCCACAAAAAACACAGAATTCAGAATCATTAGAGATGCTTTCTATGATGAAGAATATGACATCATTGATGCAAAAAAAATCAACAGACAAACGAGAGTGCGATAAAAGAGTTGCAGACTCAGATGAGCACGATGGTCGGTAGACTGAATCATCTGGAGACACAGAATAGTGGGAAACTCCCTTCTCAACCTATTAATCCAAGAGAAATGTCAACGTTATTACATTGATAACGGGTACACAAACTATGCAACCCGGAGATACTGAGAAAAACAAAGACCCTAAGGGGCCGGTTTTGGAGAAAGAGATTACTGACTCTTTCCAAACCAATAAGGTACTTAAAGAAAACATTAAACCTCATGTTTCTAATTATGTTCCTCCTTTTATTTTCCTCGCAGGTTTTCTAATGATACGTCGGAAAACCGACTTTGTTTTACCGCAAGCGCACAGTGTCGAAAGATGTAGACAAGAGCAAATACGGTTCGTTCCCACGAGGAGTTTGGATTAAAATATTTTTTAGGTTTTTTTTTATAAAGAATTTAATTAAATAATGAATTAAGTTATTTAATAAAGTTTGAAAACAATAAGAGGAAAATGTTAAGGTTCCGGGAATCCTTTGTAGATTAGGGTTTAATTGCGTTCGTTACATAGGGTCTCGATTTCAAAAAGAATTATCTGTTCTCAACCTAAGGTAGAATTTCGAAGTACTAAATATAGGGGCATAAAGAATCAAAGAATATTCATAAAACAATTTCATACAAGGTTTCAACGAGTCCTTCTACTAATCAAACAATGAACTATACGTGGCATAGAACATGAAAAATCATCGAGACGGTAAAACGTTGAGAGAGAGACAAATTAATGATATTTAGTTCATATAATTGAAAATCCTAGTTTTGAAACACAAATAAAACCATCTCTATAAGTTCATCCTTTCGCCCTAACAAGGGAATTAGCCCAACATGGCTTCCTTAAAAACCATGAAAATTAATTAAGAAAATAATACAAACTAACCCTTTAATCCTGTTCAAAAGTGTCCGGGCAGGTCTGTATATCCGGGAGCTTGAATCGTCGGAATTCTCCTGTATGCTTTCTACGTCAAAGAGATTGTCTGGCTCCGGGTATGTGTCTCCGGTTCTGTATATGTACAGCTCTATTTATAGAGCTTGGGTATCTTTAGTTTTAGAATCCTAACTGATTTAGGAAATAGATACCAACCACCATAGTTCCGTGTACAACACGAATTTCTTTTATAGGAAAATTATGCACCAACTTTCCGTGTTTGGTGAGGAATCAGCAGCGTGAACAGACTTCCTTTTTTCTTTCCTTTTCTTTAGCAATACTCTTTATTCCCTAACTTGTCGAGAAATCATCATCGAGCACTCCAGCAAACTCATCATTGTGTCACCACCATAGCACAGCAGCATCAACCATCGTAGACATTTCAAGCAGCAACCACCAACTTCTATTTATGCTCCTCGAGCTCATTCCAGCAACAACCACCTCAGACTCCATCTTCCTGCTGGCTTCTTAGTCGAGCCCCAACTCTTGCCCAAAAGACCTATACAACCCACCATTCATAGCTACTATTTAGAATCATCTCCAAATCTCGTGAACCTGTCTTTTCTTATTCTTCTTCTATTCAAGCCAACAGCACACAGACTCATACCCTTCAGTTCACGACCAAAAGCTCCATCACTACTTCCTCAGACTTCCAGGATTTCCTCCATCTCGATCACTACATCCATACACTCCATTATTGACTCATTGTTGTTGACATAACCCATCATCACCGAACAGCCATTAATATCATCACTTGAACAGACACAGAAACATCACCTCGAGCTACCATTGTCTGCCATGAGCCATCAAACTCTTCCAACTTCGATGCCATTAACCTCATCCAGCACCATCTGCCTCCATTGATTGCTGCCATAACCTCACAGACCTCACTTAATCACCGAACTCATCACTGTCTCAAAGACTTCCAACTCGAGCTCCATAATTCCGAGCTCTATCAACCAATTCTAACCATCACCCAAGTATTCTAAAAGCTCTATCCACTCGCTACACCCTTCAAAATCGATATCAACCATTAACAGTCACCATGATCATCATAATCGATCACAACAATAAATTGTTCTTCTTCATGTTCTCGGTCCAAACCCTGTCTCCATTCTCTACTTGACTAACCCACTAATCCATTCGAGATCGAGAAATAATCCAAACCAAGATAACCACATCGATCATGATCATGATCAATCACGGCTGCAATTCAGTCTTCTTCCCTGTTCGGATTCTAAAGAAGAAAGATAGGAGTTGCCCCATATCCAATTTGTTGGCGCCTAGAACAAGATTTGAATCTTGGCAGCCTTGAGTAAATAGCTCGGTGCTATTAACAGAACCCAATCAACTGTCAGTCTCACGAAACTGACAGTTGAAGTAATAGCTACCCCTTAACCTACGACTGGGTGTAAATATCCGGTCACTCTGAAATGACCATTTTGCCCCTTTATTCTTGTTTCGCTCATAACTTTCTTATACAAAGTCGGAATGACCTCGTTCTTTCGCCGTTGGATTCGTAATGCAATTTTCTTCAAGATGGAGGGTAGAAATCCTAGAATAGACTGAGTCCCACGGGGTCTTTGGAAATTCTTCTCTTGTAAAGCTCTATTTCACTTGTTTCAGAGATGTAACCTGATAAAACACACAAACTAGAAAAGTAATAATAAAACACGCTAATTCACGCAAAATCTAGCAAATAAGAATAAGGAAATGATACTTAAAATGTATAAATTATGCACTTATCAGCTAACTCAAAAAAGACGGAACGAGATAAGGAGATCTAGATATTTTCAAGAAGATTCATGTGAATATTCCACTCATATATGCGATTAAAAAAATCCCCAAATATGTGAGAATCCTGAAGGACTTGTGCACATAAACAAAGATTAACCGGTAATGAGGTAATGAGATTGGGGGAGAACGCTTCAGCTATCTTACAAAAGAAACTCCCACTCAAATGTAAAGACCCCAGTAGTTTTGATATTCCTATTGTTATTGGTAACACAACGTCTAATAAGGTTATGCTTGATTTATGAGCATCAGTAAATGTTATGTCTGCATCTATATATGAATCTCTTAACTTAGGACCTTTGAAAGAAACTTGAATTATTTTACAACTAGCTAACCATTCTAACGTGTACTCTAGAGGTATTATTGAAGATGTGCTTGTGCAGGTTAATCAGTTAGTCTTTCCGGCATATTTCTGCGTACTGAAGATGACAGATGGATCAAATGATTCGTCTATACCATTGCTACTTGGACGTCCATTCATGCGAACGACGAAAACAAAAATTGACGTCTATAATGGGACTTTGACAATGGAATTTGATGGGGAAATAATATATTTCAATATTTATAAGGTGGTACGATAACATAGTGATGTCCATTCTTGTTTCTCCATTGATGTTGTTGACTTTTTAGCTCAACAGATGTTTGATTTGGGGAGTAATGATCCATTGGAGACTATTATCACGGGGATCATGGGTTCTAAAGATCTTACGGATCCATGAACTGAGCTTAAATTATGGGACGAATTGGAGGAAGTTATTGACAGTGCCCAACAAATCATGATATTTCATTTATCTCTTTACCATGCACTAATGAAAAACTATTCCCATCTATCTTTCGGGCTCCTAAACTAGAACTTAAGCCTCTCCATGATCACCTAAAATACATGTATTTGGGTGATAATGAGGAGTTTCCGGTAATAGTTTCTAAGGAACTAACCGAATTGTAGGAACAAAAACTTCTTCGGGTATTGAAGGAGTACAAAACGTTTATAGGATAGACAATTCCTGATATCAAGGGAATAAGCCCTTTTACATGCATGCATAAAATACTACTTGAGGAGGGATCAAAGCCGACAAGGGAAACTCAACGTCATTTGAATCCTCATGTGATGGAAGTAGTGAAGAAGATACTCAAGTTATTATATGTGGGATTTATCTACCCCATCTCTGATAGCAAGTGGGTGAGCCCGGTACAAGTTGTACCAAAGAAGTCGGGCATTACAGTGGTGCAGAATGAAGACAATGAACGTGTCCCAACTCGAGTACAAACTGGTTGGAGAGTTTGTATTGATTATCGAAAGCTTAATGCAACCACTAGGAAAAATCATTTTCCCTTATCTTTTATGGATCAGATGTTGGAAATATTTTCAGGACACTCTTCTTACTTTTTTCTTGATGGTTATTCAGGTTACAATCAGATATCTATAGCACATGAGGATCAAGAGAATAATACTTTTACTTGTCCTTTCAGAACATTTGCGTACAGAAGAATGTCGTTTGGTTTGTGTAATGCGCCAGCTACTTTCCAAAGGTGTATGGTAAGTATTTTTTTCAGATTATGTCGAAAACATTATCGAAGTTTTTATGGATGATTTTAGTGTGTATGGTGATTCATTTGACTTGTCCTTGGATAACCTCACACTAATTCTTAAATGATGTGTTGAAACTAATCTTGTGCTAAATTAGGAGAAGTGCCATTTTATGGTAACTCGTGGTATTTTTGTAGGCCATATTATATCTTCTAAAGGCTTGGAAGTTGATAAATCTAAGATAGATATTATTCGTGCTCTTACCCCTCTCACTACGCTGAGGGAGATTCGTGCTTTTCTTGGTCATGCTGGATTTTATCGCAGGTTTATCAAGGATTTTTCCAAGGTTGCATCACCATTATGCAAATTATTGCAAAAAGACGTGGTTTTTAACTTTGATGAGAAATGTTTGGCTGCATTCAATCGTTTGAAAGAACTTTTGATAACATCCCCTATTATTAGACCACCTGATTGAAGCAATCCCTTTGAGCTAATTTGTGATGCCAGTGACTATGCGCTCGGTGCAGTATTAGGCCAGCATACTAGGAAGCTAACCCATGCCATTTATTATGCTTCCAGAACGTTGAATGATGCTTTGCATAATTACACGACCACAAAAAACAAGTTGTTAGCAATCATATTTGCATTGGAGAAATTTCTTTCTTATTTGCTTGGTACGAAAGTGGTTGTGTTTTCTGATGATGCAACACTTAGGTATTTACTTGCAAAGAAGGAAGCAAAACTTAGGATCATTCAATGGATACTACTCCTACAAGAGTTTGATCTCGAAATTAAAGACAATAAAGGCATTGAGAACACGGTTGCATATCACTTGAGTCGTCTTACTGTAGACGAAGAAGTTATCCCGTTGCGTAAAAGCTTTCCAGATGAGCAACTTTTTTCAATTGCAGTTTCAAAACCATGGTATGCCGATATTGTGAATTATTTAGTGTCTAAGCAAATCCCAAGAAATTTGTCTCGTGATGATAAGGACAAGCTTAAAAAGATAACAAATCAATATTTTTGGGATGACCCATACCTATGGAAATATTGTTCATACCAACTTATATGAAGGTGCGTACCCAAATCTGAATATAATTCTCTCTTGTCTTTCTGTCATTCATACGCTTGTGGAGGACATTTTGGACCAAAGAGAATCGTTTTGAATGTACTTGAATGTGGGTTCTATTGGTCTACCGTATTCAAAGATGCGTATGAATTCTGTACAACTTGTGATAGATTCCGAAGAACGGGAAATCTAGGTGCTCGAAATCAGATGCCATAAAAATTTATTATTTTCATTGAAGTGTTTGATGTGTGGGGTATTGATTCTATGGATCCTTTTGTTAATTCTTTTGGTAAATTTTATATCTTATTCGTTGTTGATTATGTCTCGAAATGGGTGGAAGCTAAAACCACTACTAATGATTCTAAAATAGTTACAGATTTTGCTAAAGATTATATTTTTGCAAGGTTTAGAACTCCAAGAGCCATAATCAGTGATGAGGGATCACACTTTCGAAACAAGTTCTTACAGAGCTTGTTGCAAAAGTATAACGTATCTCACAAGATTGCTACATCATATCATCTACAGAAAAACGGGCAAGCAGAAGTCTCTAATTGAGAGGTGAAGTCCATCCTGGAGAAAACGGTAAATCCATCAAGGAAGGATTGGAATTTACGTATCAATGATGCATTATGGGCGTATAGAACTGCATACAAGACGCCTATTGGGATGTCTCCGTATAGGATTTTGTACGGTAAACCTTGTCATCTTCCTGTTGAAATCGAGCAAAGGTTTTTTGGGTTATTCAACAATATAATATGGAAATGGATGGGGATGGTAAACAAAGGAAGCTTCAACTAAGTGAACTAGAAAAGATTCGTAATGATGCATATGAAAGTTCACGAATCTACAAGGAGAAGACAAAGGCTTTTCATGATAGTAGGATTTCTAGAAAACATTTTACTGTTTGACAGAAAGTCTTCATGTTTCATTCTCGCCTTCATTTCCTGGTAAATTGAAGTCTCGTTGGATAGGGTTAACGTTTTTACTCATGGTGCAGTAGAGATTCGTAGCTTGTTAACAGAGAAGGAGCTTAAAGTGAATGGTCATCGATTGAATCCCTATTATGAATCATTTGAACCTGAGATGTTTGAGATCAACTTAGTGGATACACTCCCTCTGGAGGAGTAGCAAGGCGAATGCCAAGTCAGGATGACTACATTAAACCAAGCGTTGCATGGGAGGCAACTCATTGGTTTTATATCTTTATTTTTATCTTTTTAGTTTTATTTTTCTTTGCATATCATATTATAGGATTCCCACCTTGAATTTTACATTTGACAAATCAATTCACATTGAGGATAATGTAAAGTTTAAGTGTGGGGGAGTATTTAACATTTAGCATATATAATTTTTAGTTTTTTTTTTTGGCACATATTTGCATGAAACCTCTAACTTTTAGAGATTTTAAAGTCACTTAGTATACTTCTAGATAAGTTTATATACGGAGTTCTCACCGAAATAACTAAACTTAGAAGTATTAGAGAACTACATTTGGGTTGCTTAGTTGTTGAGAGGCTAAAGATGACAAAAAATGACTTAAACCGCCGGTAGAGAACACGGTATTAAGAAGCTGATCATTCAATACCCATGAGTGAGGCACCAAACCTTCAATTATCCGTTTAGAGTGTTTCATCTACGCTAATTCCGGGTAGAATGATGAGCTACCCAACTTCGCACCACTTTTCAGCACTACTTTTTGATCACTTGAGTGTTATTTCTATCAATCATGAGAGTGTCAACAGAATTGTTAACTATATCTTATAGTCTTGTTTGCAGTTGGCACCATTCTCTCTCGAAAAAAATAGGTCCATAGAAACACCATTATCATCAACAAGCGGAGCATCAAAAATTCGAAGGAAGTTGAAGACTTATGTACAAAAGCGAAATAAATCAAAAGATGTGAGTTAGTGAAGTTCATGATATCGAGACAATACAAGTTGTGAAGAATCAAGTGGTAAAGTACTTATCCCACGGCCATAGTAGTTTCATTGTTCATTGTATTTTATTTTTCAGTTCGTATATTATTTTTGAAGTCATAAAAAATGAAAAAAAATGATACAAATAAAAACATAAAAAAAATATTTATCATTGTTTTAGTATATTTGTTTTTGTATTCATTCAGTAAGGTCATGGGGGAAAAGAAATCTATAAAGAAATTTCAAACAACAAGGAATTGAGAAAAAGAGTTACAATTCTCAAGGTTCTACGAAGTTCAAGAGTTCATCATCAACAGTTGAAGACCGAAGACTGAAGACGTTTCTATTGGATGTTGTAAGAGTGGTGCTAATTGTGAATCAGGTGAGAAGGTAAGTAAGCGTTCCCATCCTTGCATAGTGATTGATTTCCTTTCTTAGAGATCATAAAAAAAGGGTTCTTTTCGTCCAACGTTTCTATGGGGTAACATCTTCATAATCCAGAAGGTTCCTTTTCATTCCCACCATTCAAAGTGTGAGGGATTTCTATCTTTACTCCTGCCTGCACATATGATAACCATTAAGTGCGTCCTTTGAGTTTCCAATTCATAAAATCTTATTGGTGAGGCAGAATGCTTATTCGGTCGCTCTTGAACCTGGATTCTTTCATATGGTGGTTTTCTCCTAACTCAAGAGTTAAGCATGAGAATAATGTTCTTTATACTTCTAACTTCTTATTGTTAGTGTGCAAAAAATTTATGTCTTTGTAGCTTTTTGGATGCATGTGCTATGGAATTTTTGAAAGTTGGAATTTAGGTTTTGTAGTTATACCTCTTGTAAACCCTCACGAGACTATAACTCGTCCACTAGGGACACCTAGGGTTTAAAGGTTTGTTACACATGCTAAGTGTAACCGTATCCTCGACGCAGTGGAGTTTTTGTATTCAAGTTTAGTTTGGTTAAGTATTTTGCTCGAGGACTATCAAAAGGAAAGTGTGGGGGAATTTTGTAGATGCATTATTTGCATTAGTTTGGTACTCCAAATCATTGTTTTCTTGTTAGTTTTCATATCATTATTCTTTTATTGTGTTCGTTTTTGATTTTCTTAGGATCTTTGAAGTGTATTCAACCCAATAAGGAGAAATGAGTTCGTTATGAATATAATGAACAAGGAAGTAAAGTGCTACAATTCTAGCTAGAGAAAGGATCAAATGGAACTCATTCAAATCCAATATTTCTTCACTCTATCTTTAAGGAAATTGAAAGACAAATCCAACACAAAAAGAATAAGGTCATTCCGACATCGGATGAAGAAGTTATGGGAAAAAAAGTTTTGAAGAATCGAGTCTACGGAGAGAAGTTCGGCTGATAACTGCGATATGATGCTTTAGGGTTATTGATATTGACATGGAATGAATGTTGAGTATGATTCAGTTGATAACATGTTGGAAGATGGAAGATGAAACCTCTAACCAGTATTCTTTACCTCTGATATTCGTTTTAATCTATTTGTTTTAGTATAACTTAATTATAATCACAATCAAAACCTCCATGTTTCCAAAAATAATCAAAATAACTTGACAACCCATACCTCTACGTAGATTCGGTGTATATAGTCAGCAAGACTAATTTCTTTCAAATTTGTTATGGTCCACCCAAGGGAATCCTTGTGCTCTCGGAGAACACTAACTAGTTTACTTTCCTGAGTGGGCTCTAAGTCAGAGGCAATAATGGCAGGAAGAGTATTCTCGTTACCTAAAAATACATATTTCAACGTATCTGGTAACGACTTTAGATCAAGGGTGGGAGCTTTAACTAAAGATGAGACCAGCTTTTTTGTAGTGGGTGGAAGAGGTTCAGGTTAACGTTGCCATTTTCCATAATCCAAAACTGGTGCCGAATCTAGCAACGCATTAACTTCTTCAAAATGACTATCCTCATCATAGTAGGCTCCAAAATGGGCCAAGCAGGCCTCTAACGGATTACTAACACTACTGGTTCTAAAAGGTGTCCTCAACCAGAGAATCAATCATACAAACAGACTCATAGTGGTCATGGTCTCAAGGGGCTTGGAAAGCTTTAAAAACATTCAACGAGACTTTTTTATTGCAAAAAGAAAATTCCACTTGACCGTTTTGACAATTGATTATTGTATTAGAAGTTGCTAAGAACGGTCGACCTAGGATGATTGGAATGTGGGTTTCTTGGTCTGAGATAGGTTGAGTGTCTAGAACCACAAAGTCAACTGGATATATAAAGTTTTCTACTTGAACCAAACCGTCTTTAATAATTCCATGTGGAATCTTGATTGACCTATCGGCTAACTGAAGTGTAATCCTAGTTGGTTTCATCTCCCCTAGTTCAAGTTGTTCATATACCGAGAAGGGTAAAAGATTCACACTATCCCCAAGATCTAAAAAGGCATTTTCTATCCGTTGATTGCCTATAGTACAAGTAACAATGGGACAACCAGGGTCTTTGAATTTGACTGGGTACTGTTGTGTAAGTAGGGAACTAACTTGTTGGGTCAAGAATGCCTGGACATTCATATCCCGTTTGACCATACACATATCCTTTAAGAATTTAGCATAAATTGGCATATGTTTAATTGCATCTAACATGGGAAGCTTGATCTTAACCTGCTTAAATATGTCTAGGATTTCAGCATAAATGCCAGGCTTTTTCTTGGCAAGCCTTTAGGAAAATAGTGCGGATGGAGTATACACTCTCTCATGGATATTTTCCTCATTTTGGCCCATATCTATCTCAGGATCATTATTATCACTAGGATTTTTGTCGACTTCAGACTCTTTTCCAGCTTGATTACTACCTTTAGGTTGTTCTACTGTGTTTTCTACTGTTTTCCCACTCCTGAGGGTAATGACTGCTTGAACTTACTCAGTAGGACTACCTGACCTACTAACCTAGTGGACTCATGTTGATTCAAAGTCGTTTGGATGGGAAATTTCCCATTCTCCCTATCATTTAGCCCATTTGACAGTTGACTTATCTGAGTCTCCAAGTTATTGATGGATCGGTCAGTATATTGTTGGTAACGAGTACTTGTCAAGGATAATTCATCGATCCTCTTCCCTATCATGTTAAAACTTTGGTGTTCAGGGCACGATCTAAGGCACCATTTTCAATAAAGAGTTTCATAGCTTCCTCTAAAGATGACATTTTTGAATCAAATGGGCTTGGTTCTTGGGCTTGAGTTAGGTTCTTAGGAAAACCTGGTGGTGGATTGCTAGATAGGCCACCCTGATGGGTACCTTTAGACCACGGAAAATTTGGGTTATGTCTCCACCAGGGTTATAGGTATTAGAATATATGTCAAACTTGGGTCGACCCTCATATTTAGAGTTCATACCTCCATGCAAGTCACGGGTAGTTTCATTTGGGTAAAACTTGGGCTCATTGTTATAGCCCATAACCTGACTTGACCCTTCTTGTCTCCTAATCTCTAAGGCCTCTAGGCACCTAAGAATATCTAACCATTATACACTCGATTAACCCTATGGATTGGGTTTCTAGTTACATATGGTTCTCTCATCGAATCCCATTGCCTCGTTTTCTCAGCTAACTCGATAAACGAGTCAAAACAAATGTATGGATCCTTATGAGTAAACTCTCCACTACTCATTATTTCTACCTGCATACGAGTTTCACTGTCTAGGCCCTCATACAAGATTTGGGACATATGGGCTTTTTCAAACCGGTGATGCGGACACTGGTATAACAACTCATTAAACCTTTTTATATAATCATGTAGGCTTTCACCTATTTTTTGTTTAAAGGTTTGAATAGACTGACGAACAACAACAGTATTATGGTGTGGGTAGAATTTCTTAATAAAGGCCTCTACAAGGCCATCCCAAGTGGTGATTGTTTTAGCAGGAATAAAATGATACCACTCTTTAGCCTTTTCATAAAGGGAAAAAGGAAACAAATGCAACTTAAGTACATCTATCGAGACATTTGGATATCTCATGGTCCCACAAATCATTTCAAAGTCTCTAATATGGGTGTAGGGATTCTCGTTGTCTAACCCCCTAAATGTGCAAAGCATTTTAATTGATTGATGTCAAATTTCCCATTAGAAGCGGGTAAAACTACCCCAGATTCACGTACTACTCTAGACGGGTTCATACAGTCTCTTAAGGTTTTGGTTACATTGGTTTCCGCACCCATTTCAGAAAAAACAGATGTACCACCTAAATCCGTGTAACGAGTCGGACTTAAACAAAAAAGGTCATTTTCTTCAAGACTATCTCCTACACGGATCCAACGACACATGTACAAGCAAATACTAGTGTTTAGCAGGAATTGTGCACATGCAAATTGCTGGGGTTCACTGTTTTATGTAAGCTTGAGTTACGGTAACAAAATATACCTACAATCAAAGACTGGTCAAATGTACAAGGTTGGGGTTTGTGGTGTTTTGAATGATAACGTCCAGAGGTTTCACCATACTATCCCACAAGTTTTCCTAAAATCGGTGCCGAAAGATGCAGAATGGTGTGTGCTAGTGTTTTTTTTAATGAAAGGAAATATGCACAAACACACTAACAAAGGGAATAAAATCTAAAAAATTTAAATTGTTTCTAAATCTAAAAATAGAAATTAATGAAATAAAATTATGGAATATACTAACCTTTATGATAGGTAATTTTCCACAAAATTTTGTAAAAAATATTACATGCACAACAAAGACAAGAAATACCCAAATGAAATCTAGAAAATAAAATAATAAAAATAAAATAAATTCTAAACTACTAATCTAATTAACATAAAATTAAAAATTAACTAAGAATATTATTTCTCAATCCCCGACAGCGGCACCAAAAATTGATAGGCTTTTTACAACCTATAGCCGCAATCGCACGACAACTACAAAGTAGAAGCGGCAAGCACGGGTTTGTACACATAGATTGATTATAATATTTCTAATTAATTACCTAATTATGTGCTAAGACAAGAATTTTTGTTGTTGATTTTACGAATTAAATTTAAAGAAAATAACTAAGCAACTATGTTGATTAACAAATATGAGAAAATTATAGGGTTTCAGATTCCACTATTTTTAATGGTTGTAAAATTAATCAATCACTACTTCAACTATTACTCTCAAACACTCTAAACAATTTTCGAACCCAAATCTCATGTTTTGGAAGAATTATCGTTTTAAAATTTAATATTACAACTTTCGTTGTTAAACCAAAAATCTAATTCTCTTTCGCTTATAAAATATCAATAGCCTAAACACTATCCAGAATAATTATTTTGAAGCTTTTTAGAAGAGAAAATTGTTAACCGTTAAAAACACAAAAATAGAGTAATATATCAAAGAAATTGAAAACTAATGAATACCCATAAAAAAATAGCTTCCTCCTACACCGTAGAGAAAAATTTAGATACTCATAGAAAATAGAACAAAAGAAAATTGATTAACCATGAATTTTTATTAATAAAAAGAAGCTTACAATTATTCTTTTGTTTTTAGTCAATTTAACGACTGATTTGAGATACAGTGAACAAAGAATGGACTTGGAACGATGCTGGATAAGACTACCCAGCGACAATTGTAAGAGAACGACCCCTTCTTTGTGTTTTAAGCTCTAGAACTGTTGTTGTTACTGTAGCAATTTATGTTGCTAAAGGTTTTGATTTTGAAGGTTTCGATGACAGAAATACACAACAAATTGGAACCTACATCAACGCTTCCTCCTTCTTCTTCTTCTTCCTCGGTCTGGTAAGTTACATAAGGTTGGAATTTCTTCTCTGTTTGATTTCCTAGCTCTCTGTATCTCCCCCTCACTCTGTAACTTCACCCAATCTCCCTATTTATACTACACGACCATCCAATTCCTCTCAATCCCGAAAGCATCTTATATTTAATGAAATCGATCTCGGCAATTAATTCTCTTTGAACAAAAGATATTATGTGTGATCAGCTTTGTCTCTTTTCTTCTCTAGTTCTCTTACAGGATCTTGATCGTTATAGAAACAAGTTTAAGCAAAACAGGGAAGAAAATCCCTTGTCTCACTAATTAGTTTTTTCCCTGATATTCTTGCCGAGAAAGAGAATAAGATATGAACTTTACGAAATTCTTTCAAGTTTTAAGACTTTCCAACTCATGTAAACATGTTTCAATAAGGTAAGAGTTTAACCTTCCCTAAAACTCCTCCAAAACTGTCGGGAAAAAAATTCTTACAGGCAAGAGTGTGTTTCCCGCCAATTTTAATTTGAAAGGAAGGAAGGTGGGTGCCTTTTTCCGCAATGTGGGTGCCTTTATCAATTCATGTTGGGTTCCTTTAACACTTTTGATGGGGCTGTTTCTATCACTTTTAAACCAACTTTTCCATGTTTTCCAATTCTCCAAAAATACCTACAAAATAACAATATTAGTACAAAAAATGAGAATTAACAATGTAAATATGACATCAAATCAGACATAAAAATTATCTATCAATGAGTTTTCCACCATAGAGTCTGTTCCTGAAAATCACGAGGATACTGCAATCTTAGTAAGTTTTCACTCATTTTTCTGTTTTTAAATCCCTCTCATAATAGGTTGTAAAACGTTTTTCCTTATTTGCATACTTGCTTTATTCAATTTTTCAACCATTTTAGGTATTGTGTTCTTAGTCATTTTTATAGTTTTGCACATTCTTGTTGGGTTCCGCGTATATATCATATAAGAGATGACATTGATCAACAGTAACCTTTGTTACCCCCTAGCCTTTATACCGAACAATGACACTATGAGAGTTCTTGTTTGGAACTGTCAAGGTTTCTTAGGAAAGATGACTAGAGAGCATCTCAGAGATTTGATGAACCTTTATGACACAAATGTCATTTTTATTTTAGAAGAAAAAATTAGTTGTGAGAAAATGCAAAAGCTTATTAGACCTTTTAATTTTCCTAATTACAAGCTGGTTCCATCTAGATGAACTGCCGAGGGCCTAGTTTTATTATGGAAAAATGGTTTTGCTTTTGTTGTTGTTAATGCAGAGTCCTGGATTATTAATTGTCTAGTGCAGGATGACCCCTCTAAGCCAAAATGGTTTCTTACGTGTGTGTATGGCTTTCCTTATACTGATGAAAAGAAGATACAATGGAATTATATCAAAAATCAGAGTCCTTCTGTAAGTAGACCTTGTGTGGTCATTGGAGATCTTAACTTCACTTTTGGCAGCAATGAAAGATCAAATGCGGGAATCATGTTAAATAAGAATTCTTGTTTTTCTTCCACTTCTAATTGTTCTACAACTGTTAATATCATCGAAGAAGCTGGGTTGGAAGACATGGGTTTCACTAGAAAGCCATTTACTTGGAGTTTTAATATGCATGGCACTGGTATACGGAAGGCAAGATTAGACAGAGCAATCTTCCGTAACTTGGCTCAGATCATTTTCCCATTCTGTTGGATTCTAATGCTTCGAATGGTGATAAAAGAAGGAATGGAAGTACTTTTAATGTTTTGAGAAGGATGATACTTGAAAAGCTCAAGTCCTTATATCTTGGAATCCTCATTTTTAGGGTTCATCAACTTACCAAGTTTCGAGAAAGCTGGCTACTACTAGAAGTATTTTATCCAAGTGGAACAGAGAAAAGTTTGGGAACATCAATAACAATATTAACTCTCTTCATAAAAAAACTGGAGTTTCTTCAGCATCAACCAAGTGTTTTGGATACAAATACTAAAGTTTATCAAGTTGAGCAAGAACTAGAACACTGACATCAAATTTATAGTGATTTTTGGGGTTTAAAATCCAGAGATGAGTACTATTTGGATATGGACAGAAATACCAAGTATCATCATACCAAATCTTACAGAAGAAGATCAAGAAATAATATCTCAGCTTTAAAGAATTCATATGGTCGCTGGTGTTCATCTAGGTTAGAATTGGATAATCTCTTAGTTTCCTACTATCAAGAGATTCATTCTACTTCTAATCCAATGAAAGATGATAGTATACTTCAATGCATACCTACCTCAATCACAGAGGAAGATAACTTGATGTTAACTAGACTTCCAGATGCAAATGAGATATTTAAAGTTTTAAAGAGTATGAAGCCTTGGAAAGCACCTGGTCCAGATGGTTTCCCACCGGGTTTCTTTCAATCCCATTGGGATGTGGTGGGTGCTCAAATCATTGACATTGTCAAGTCTTTCTTTAGTTCCGGATATCTCTAAAAGAAGCTAAATGAGACAAATATTACTCTAATTCCAAAAACTAAACTGAAGCAAAAACCTTCTGATCTGAGACCTATAGCTTTGTGTAATACCACTTATAAGGTGATATCAAAAATTATGTCAACCAGGATAAAGAAAGTAATGAAAAAAATTATTTCTCCTCTTCATTCAGCTTATGTGCAGGCTAGACAAATTTATGATAATATCCAGCTTGCTCAAGAGATTATTCACACTATGAAACTGAAAAATGATGGTAAAAGGGTTTCTGACTTTGAAACTGGATATGTCGAAGGCTTTTGACAGGTTAGAATGGTATTTCCTTCTTGATGTTATGAAGCAAATGGGTTTTTGTGATAAATGGATAAGCTTAATAAATCAGTGTATTAGTATAACTAAGAACTCCATACTTATGAATTGTTCTCCTTGCAGAAGTTACCAACCATCTAGAGGCATAAGGCAAGGAGACCCATTGTATCCTTTTTTATTCATTATTTCTATGGAAGCTCTTTCGAGACAATTACTTCATGTTGAACACCAATAACTTATACAAGGTGTTAAAATTGGTAATAGTGTTCCTTCAATATCTCATTTATTCTTTGCATATGACTGTCTTTTGTTCACATACGCGGATTTGCATAATGTTAATAATATTCTTGAGATTATTCAACAGTTTGGTACCGCCCCTCTGGTCAATTATTTAACTTTATTAAGTCGAGTGCCTTCTTCAGTTCTTCTTTACCACATCGTTTCTATAGGCTTCTTTCTAGAATACTAAAATTCCCAAGAATGAAAGCAGATGAAAAGTACCTAGGCATTCTGCTTATAATTGGGAAAAAAAAGTTTTCTTCTCATACTTGGTCAATAAAGTGAAAAGTAAACTACGGAATAACTATGTCTCAATATGGAAGATCTACTATGGTGAGACATGTAAATGATGTACCTATCTAATCTATGAGTTGTATGAAGTTACCTGAGGAAACTATCAAGAAAATAAATTTCTTGTAGTTGAATTTTTGGTGGGGGTTTAGATAAAAAAAGGGTACTTGTCTTACCTCTTAGAGAAATCTCAACATGCATAAGTGTGCTGACGGGCAAGGTTTTAGAGATTTTAGAATCCTAAATCAAGCTCTTGTTGTTTGTGCTGCTTGGAGATTATATGTTCACTCTGATGAAGTTTGGGTGAAGGCGACTCATTCTAAATATTTTGCTGGAAAGGGATGCTCCAGTCTTCGGAAGCTGTAAAATCTTCTTGGTCGTGGAAGAGTGTTTAACGGAACACTGAATTTGTTAAAACCTACAGTTTTTGGAGAGTTGGCGATGGTACGAAAATCAGGATTTGGTTGGATAAATGGATAACTGGTCTTGATCATCCTCCACAATAAAAAATCTTTGCAATTTCGGCTGAAAACTACATCTGGGTTAGTGATCTCATTGATTCTGAAAATGGTAATTGGAAGGAAGACCTGGTTCGTTACTTGTTTGATGATCCTACGGCAAGTATTATTATAACCATGAGACTCCCACGTAATGCTCTAAATAAATTAACTTGGACACTTACTAAGCACGATGATGTGATTTGTAAATGGTGGTAAGAATGGTTCAAACTCTCGAACTTCTGAAGATTGATTTTAGATTAAAAACTGATTTTAAACTAGAAAATATACACAAAAGATGAAAGTAATATTCACAAATACGGAGGTTGTGGATTTCACCATTAACCAATTAAAGTGATTCAATTTAATCAATATTCATGCAATTCTTTACGTTTAAAGTGATTCGAATATGTTGCAAAAGTAGAATTTCAAAGTAACAATTGTAAATCGAAAGTATAGAACATCAAAAACCCTAGGATAAGCATGCTCTATCAAAAGAAATCACAACTGCTTAATAAAAAATCATTAAATCAATTTTTAATCATAGTAAATAATCATAAAATAAATTGTAAAAATCAATTAAAATAGAAATATACCACTTTTCTTGGAAAAATGGCTTCCTCCATCGCCTCAGCAAAGGGTTTTAGCTCCTCATATTAATCACTTGCTCAAAATAGTGATTCATATGTCAAAGTGTTTACAAATGATAAAAAAGACTGAAAATAAAGAAAACTGGAAATACACAACGTCTGTAGGCGTTGCGAACTCACTGTTACGGAGGAAAAAGTGTTTTACTGAAGATAAAAGTTGTAAAGTGAAGATAAATGTCGCTTAGTTTAAATATTTAGCAACGGTTCCTTCAACCTTTTTTTCACGGTTTCTTCATCTTCTTCATCACGAGCTGAATTTTTCTGATTTTTGATTTCTTTGTTTCTGGCAGAGCCATCCCCCTAATGGATTTCTCAACTCCCTCTATTTATACTACAACATATTCTTACCAAATCTTCTCCAAAATCTTTTAAACAAATTCTCTTTTAATCGCACAATCTCGGAAGATATTTTGTTTTCTTTCTCTTCCTCCTGATTCTGATTTTCTACCTAACTTGGTATGATCTTGATTCCATGTTGCGCTGGATATAAGATATGCTTCGAATAATATAGAAGAGGATCAGGTGGAGAAAAAAATAAAGAAATCTGTTTTTTCAACCTGTTTTATTTTCTTCGAGAATCAACACTGAGATTATGTTTTCTTTCGACTGTTTTAATTGTATACAAACTCTTATATAAAAGGCAAGATGATAATCTTGTCTTAAACTTGTAAAATATTCCTCAAATCTCGTTTGAAATCTTCTCAGGTTTGATTTAGAAACTCCCACCAACTTTTGCTTTGAATTCAAATGGAGGTGGGTGCCTTTATCATCTGTATGGGTGCCTTTAGTGATTCTAGGTGGGTGTCTTTATCCAAATTCACTTTTTCTGGGTCCTTTCAACACTTTTCGAGCCATATTTTCCACAATCATATATTTCCCTAAAAATACCTACAAACACATAAAATGACAATATTAATACAAAAATAAGCACCAACAATATATATTATCGGGATTAATAAAGACACAAATACGCGTCTATCAAATACCCCCAAACTATTTTTTTAGTCCTCGAGCAAATCCAATCTAAGAATAAAAATACTAACTCACTTTCACAGGCATCGCGGTTGCACTTAGCGTGTGCAACAAGCCGTTAAACCCATAGGTGCCCATATCGGACGAGTTTTAGCCTCGTGAGGGTAGGCACTAAACAAGTTATTTAGTTGGCATACTAAATTCTTCGACTATATGAATAATTACCCTATATGAGTCCAACTGTTGTACACGAGTTTGCACTCAACATACTAAAATTCATATATAAGAAAACAAAGCTTTACTTAGGTAGTCTTTCAACCACGATACTCAGACTCTATCAAAGTTCAATCATTTGAAAAGATTTAGAAGATGGATGTGGAGATGATGAAGTTTGCGCATGTTGACTAAGGTGAACGGTATTTCCCATATCTGTCTGAAGGTCATTGCCAGGATGAATCCTAATGGATTGAGATACGCTCCCGCTGGTCTTACTCCTTATACTAATATCGACTCAAATGGTATATACAAGGGTCCCAGCGATCGATTTATTGAAAATAAAACAATTATCTTTATATTATTAAATATACTGACAACATGATTGGATCAATTTAAATCCAATCGCATGTTTCTTATCAGCATCTTACATGACAGTTTTCATGGATCTTGCGTTCCGCGCTTGCTTAGGCGACGGAGACAGGGAGAACACACACATATTGCTATCAAAGTGTCAATACTCGTTTTTTTTTATTTTTTTATAAAGAAAATGGTCTAAATAATACAATAATGGGGCTTGATCTGAAACACTCTACTTCATCCTGGCGGTGATAACAATTCGATATTGGTGCCCCACCAAATCACTTAGAGAAACACAAAAAATTGTAAGAATAAAAACAGAAGGTGATATAGTCGAGATAGACTCCGAAATATGTTTGTTCAATGATATAATGTTATTTCTAACACCTGAGTTAGGCATCCTTTTATGAATAGACCATTTAGATGGGCACACCAATTACTATATAAAAAGAGCTGAGTTTCCATCTACCTAGAATGGTTAGTGTCATCCTGAATTGTTCACAAGTTTCTAAATTTTGGAGTTTTATTATTGCACTAAAAAGTTTCTCCTTTACCCCCAAACTTAAATCTAACATTGTCCTCAATGTTCTAAAGATAAATGATTAAAAGCATGAACAAGGAGACACAGTTACCAATCTAAGGAAATGAGTTAATGAAAGATATTACCGTGTCGCATGAGCATGGGTTACATACCAAGAAGTGCTAAGTTTAAGGTCTTCAGCCAGACTAAAAAAGAATTAGTCACCTCATAAAATCATATAGCAATAGCCGGAACAATTGTGGGTCATCTGAATCAAATAGTGATATTCCAAATAAAAGGAAACTACAACAGGCCAAGAAAATGAACAAACCGAGCACACCCTTATCTAGTTTTCTGTTTAAGACAACTACATCTAGTTGTGGTTCAGGTTCAGGCTCTATAAGAGGGTCTAGATAAAATATTTTCATGGGATAGATTTCCTCATTGGCAGAATCCAGAGAATCGGGTTGCAGAGTCTGAAATAACTCAACTAATAAATTTGAAGCACATAATAATAACCTGAATAATTTTGGATCCTCAAAGTTAATCAAATTGGACTCGCAGAGTTGACTACTATAAAAATAGCGGTCATTCTTAAGCAAATGGGTCGATTCTAATTTCCTAAAGTAATTAGGCTTAGTCTCAAAACTTAACACATTTGAAATTCAAACGTTCCCACAATTGGAAGAAACTTTTTTGGTGGGAAAACAAAGTCAATCTTGGTATTATCGCCTGAGTAGACCACATAAACCATAGGATGTGTCTCTAACAACTGAACTTCTTTCTGGACATCAACAGGCTCGGAGAATCTAGTTTGAAGATGATTTTGAAAAATGGTAGAGGTGCAAATGTCAAGCCCCAAGTGAGGGACTTTAAGCAGGGATAATTGACAATCACAAGAATCATCGGTACCCCCAAACTTAGGGTGGACATTACACTCAGATGGACTAAAAATTGTTGTTTGGATTCTAGGGTCCTTAAGGCCAGAACTACACCCAGCTTCTTTTATAGAAATAAATAAGGTATACTTATAAACTGGTAGAAGTTCAAACTTAGCTTTCCATATATTATAAGTGTCCATAAAAGGTGAAAAATATAACAAAGTATTCACATCATTAATAACACTATCGTCGTCAACATCAAACCCAAAGTGGGCTAGGCATTTCTCTAATGGATCTTCTAACAAAGTGTTTGGCAAAGATTTCTGAACTGAAGTACTAGTTATGTTCACTTCTTCTAAATCATAGATCTCACAAGCAGGTTGTCTACTCATACTAAATAGATTCAGTTCAGTAGTCATGTTACCAAAAGAAAATTAATTATTCCATTTCCATAATTGATGACGACATTGTATGTACCTAAAAAGGGACGACCTAAGATCACTGGTATTTGAGCCTCTGGGACATGAAAATTTTGGGTGTCTAGGACAACAAAATCCACTGGGGAAACTATTCTATCAACCTGAATCAATTATCCTCTATCACATTAAAACTCTCTATGAGTCTGTCATCTTCGTCAGAGACTATTGTCTTCGAATCGTTAGACTCTAAATCACTAGTATCAGGACAAACTCGTTCCTCTAAACCATTATCGGCTTCAAAACAAGAAAATATTACATCGTCTAACGTAGTGGTATCTCTAGTCAAATCTTCTTCCTTTTGAATATGTGAATAATCATTAAAACTATTTGGATTTGAACCAGAAATAACACTATCACCATGAAGCACAATTGGAGTGACAATTTCTTGATCACTCTGCATGTATATTTCAAGTTCTTCAACAATACTATCCTCATCATCATAATAATATGAAGATGTTTGAACATCGTCTAAATAAATAGTTTTACCAATTCTATCCTCGTGCTCTTGACTAGTTGAATAATTATCAAGGGTAGCACTATATTATCAATTAAGATCATTTTGAGCAATATTATTCTTTGAAATACTTTCAATCACACTTAATGCAAACCTATTTGTATTCTCAGTTAACTGCTTGAGGGATTATTCTAGAGAAAAATTTGGACTAGTAATTGTCCCCCCCATACTAAATACGAACCTATTTGTATTCACATTCAACTTCTTGAGGGAATTCTCTAGAGAAAAAATAGATCATAAGGAGTACTAGATCGCAACTGCCCGTGTGATTCTTCTAGAGAAGCAGTTGGGTCATCATAGAGAGTACTAGATCGAATCTGCTTTAGGGCATCCCTCCAAGACAAAGAACTCGAATTTTGCTCATTTTCATGTTCATATGACGGGTGTATATACGAATAATAATTGGGATCACCTTGGTATGAACAATAACCTCCAAAAGGTTGGTGGTGGTCCCGACTACTATCCACACCATGTTGATAGTACGGATAATGTCTATTTTGAAATTCAGTCGGATATTCATTGTATTGGTCCTCATAATACCACTTCGACATTTTCTAACAAAAACTTCCTAATATAATTACAAAAATAAACTACAAAAATAAATCCTACCAGAAGGGGTTCTAAACAAACACAAGCAAGGCTGACTCGACCAAGAACACCTACTGAATCTAGCAAACAAAAAGCATGATGGCTCCACTTAGATTGTTTCTAGACCATCTTCTAGTGTCCCAAAAGCCAACTAGTTATAGTTTTAGCAAACCTTTTGAACCGATCTGAATTAGATTAAGTTGATCAAAGAGAAGCAAGATAAGCTCAATGGAGATTGGATAATCCTACCTCTTTGGCAAACGTTTCCTTGGGTTACAAGGAGGCACAAATAACCTTAAAATAATCATCCTGATCCTTGAGTTGAGCTAACAAAGTAACCAATACGATCCTTCCAAAAGATTTTCCAATAAGCTCGATACCCTATCGGTCTCTTTCTAGTCAAAATTTTAAGCTTAGGTTCGCGTTTTGTAACGTGTTCCTAAAGCGGGCAAGAAGGAAACGGTGATGAAATCCTAGTCTTTATCTTATATGGTCAGTCCTTTCCCTTTACTAGAAAAGTAAATCCGTATTCAGGTCCTTAGCATATATGCACACGAAGGAGTCCAGAAAACCCACTGACAGGGGATTCTTGGGTGGTTAGAGTCTTACCTCCAGTTCCAGATAGGCGATGAATCGTTGGAGTCGACTCATGCCACCGACTCCTATGTCAGTGTACGAACCCAAGGGGCTGAGACAATATCGTAATTTTCGTCCTTCCCTGTGCAGTTTATATTTAATATTACCCTTCCATAGGGTTTAAAAATAAAAATAATGTCCAAAAATGTCCAAAAAATAATTTCCAAAAGTGTCCAAAAATAAAAGAAAAATTACCGAAATAAAAGATTTCCAAATACAATTTTCTAAAAACAAAAATAAAAAAATCCTAAAAATTAAATAATAAAAAAACAACTAGAAAACCCTATGGAATTATTAATTGACTCCAAGTCTTTAATCAATCAATATAATCTTTGGCTCCAATTTCTTTTTGATCCAAAACCTGTAATACAAAGAAAAATACCCAAAAACGTAAAATAGAACAAATAAAAATAAAAATCTAAGTAAACTAACCAACCTAAAAAAAAACTAAAAACAAATCCGCGTCGACGGCGCCAAAAATTGATACGCCCAGCTAAATGGTCTATATATAAAAGGATGTCTAACTCAGGTGTTAGAAATAACATGATAATCATTGAACATGCATATCTCAGAGTCTATCTCGACCATATCACCTTCTGTTTTTATTATGCAATTTTTTATGTTTTTTTAAGTGATTTGGTAAGGGACCAGTATCAAATTGTTATCACCACCAGGATGAAGTATAGTGTTTCAGATCAAGCCCCATTTTTTTGGCGTCGTTGTCGGGGAATTGATGTGATTTGTAGATGGTGGTAAGAATGGTTCAAACTCTCAAACTTTTGAAGATTGATTCTAGATTTGAAAACTGATTTTAAACTAGAAAATATTCAAAAAATATGAAAGTAATATTCACAAATACTAAGGTTATGGATTTCACCATTAACCAATTAAAGTTATTCATTCTAATCAATATTCATGCAATTGTTTACGTTTAAAGTGATTCTAATATGTTACAAAAGTAGATTTTCAAAATAACAATTGTAAATCGAAAGTATAGAACATCAAAAACCCTAGGCTAAGCATGCTCTATGAAAATAAATCACAACTTCTTAATAAAAAATCATTAAATCAATTTTTAATCATAGTAAATAATCATAAAAGAAATTGTAAAAATCAAATAAAATAGAAATATACCACGTTTCTTGGAAAAATGGCTTCCTCCATCGCCTCAGCAAAGGGTTTTAGCTCCTCATATTAATCACTTGCTCAAAATAGTGATTCATAGGTCAAAGTGTTTACAAATGATAAAAAAGACTGAAAATAAAGAAAACTGGAAATTCACAACGTCTGTAGGCGTTGCGAACTCACTGTTACAGAGGAAAAAGTGTTACTGAAGATAAACGTTGCAAAGTGAAGATAAATGTTGCTTAGTTAAATATTTAGCAACGGTTCCTTCAACCTTTTTTTCACGGTTTCTTCATCTTCTTCATCACGAGCTGAATTTTTCTGATTTTTGATTTCTTTGTTTCTGGCAGAACCATCCCCCTAATGGATTTCTCAACTCCCTCTATTTATACTACAACATATTCTTACCAAATCTTCTCCAAAATACTTAAGCAAATCCTCTTTTAATGGCAGAATCTCAGAAGATATTTTTTGTTCTTTTTTTTTTCTCCTGATTCTGATTTTTCTACCTAACTTAGTATGATCTCGACTCCATGTTACGCTGGATATAAGATATGCTTCGAATAATATAGAACAGGATCAAGAAAAAGGAAAGAAATCTGTTTTTCAACCTGTTTTATTTTCTTCGAGAATCAACACCGAGATTCTGTTTTCTTTCGAGTGTTTTAATTGTATACAAACTCTTATATAGAAGGCAAGATGATAATCTTGTCTTAAACTTGTAAAATATTCCTCAAATCTCGTTTGAAATCTTCTCAGGTTTGATTTAGAAACTCCCACCAACTTTTGTTTTGAATTCAAATGGAGGTGGGTGCCTTTAGTGATTCTAGGTGGGGTGCCTTTATCCAAACGAGGGGTGCCTTTTACATTTTTCTGGGTACTTTCAACATTTTTCGAGACATATTTTAAACAATCATTTATTTTCCAAAAATACCTACAAACACATAAAATAACAATACTAATACAAAATAAGCACCAACAATATATATTTTCGGGATTAATAAAGACACAAATATGCGTCTATCACACGAGGGGTTTACTATCAAGTCGGTCTACAATAAGCTCTTTGAGTTAAGTTTAGGCAATGTTCAGGTTTCTACTGAGATTCAAGACACTACGCTTCAGTGGAAGGAGTTTTGGGGCCTGAATATATGGCCTAGGGTTAAGCACTTCTTCTGGAAGTGCATTACAGATATTTTTCCAACAAAAGAAAGATTGGCTGGGGTTCGCGGCTATATTTACAAAACATGTAATATGTGCAGTCAGTACATAGAATGCTCTATGCATATCATTTTCGGCTGTTATTTCTATATGGTTATTTGGACGTTGATACAAGGTGGAAGTAGAGTTCTTTCTAGTAACTGCATCTACATAGGTAATGTTCTTGAAGAATGGATTTCTCAAGATAAACAGTTGAAAAAAAATGGAAAACGGATGAACTTGGCAATGATAGTTTGCTGGTGTATTTGGACTGCTAGGTGTGATTCCTGTTTTCAACATAAAACAGTAAAACCCAATGAGATAGCAAGGAAAGCTATCGCTTTTGCTGATTACATCAACAAACTTCTTATTAGTAGTTCTTCAGAGGGGTCTCCTTGCTTGCAAGCGAGAACTGTTCAGCAGCAAAACTGGAAACCACTTTTTCAACCCTATCTTAAGATCAATTATGATGCTTCTTTTATTAGGGATTTTTTTTTGTTGGATGTGGACTTATCTTATGTGATTTTTTAGAGGCTTGGAAGGGTTACAGATCAAAAAGCTGGGTTGGAACTTTAAGCTCGCAACAGGCAGAATGCCTTACTTTTCTAGAGGCTGTTAAATGGTGTTGTAAATTGGAGATTACTGAGATTGTTATTGAGACAGATTTGAAGGATATCACTGACTATATCAACAATTCAGCTTCCACTATTAGCTGAGAAGATGAGGATATTTTGTTGGATGCTTTAGCTCTTTTGAAATCTATTAGAAATTGGAGTGTTAGTTTTGTTAGTCGAGACTGTAATAAAGCAACAGATTTGCTTGCTAAATTTAGTAGAAGGCATAACATATCTCAAACATAGTATGATAAGCCTCCTAATGTTTTAGATATAGTTATATTATTAGATAGAGTTTTCTGATTAATTCAATTTCCTTTTGCATCAAAAAAAAAAAAAAAACTTATAACCCACGTGTTATTAAATTTATTTCACCCCTACATAGATTTAGACTTAAAACTTAATTAATCTGAAATTACTTTCCTTTTGTTATCTTGTTTTACAAGTTGTATAATACACTTTTAATCTGTAGTCATTAGAAAATCAAAAACATGTTTCCTTAATCTAAGAAAAAATCACGTAATATATTATTACAACTCTCTCAATTGAGTCATGTTCTCATTTTACATAACCCTTGATTTTGGGTCCAGTAGAGTAGGTTCGTCCAAAGGCTGCATAAGAACCGATCAAGCCGGCCGGCCGGATTGAAAATCGATAATTTTTTGACCGAACCGAACCGTCCATCCAACGGTCGGTCACAATTTGAAGATTCACAACCGTAGGATTCTCGGCTCGATCAATAGTGACCCTCAAAACCGACCAAGCCAAACCGAATGAACCGACTATCTATGCTTATTGATTTTATAATTTCTTTTAATCCTAACCTTTCATTCCTTCACATATAACTATCAGCTAGCCTAACCCTAAATTACTAGTCGCTCACCTCTCTCTTTTTTTCTTCTTCTTTTCTTTTCAGTGAGAAGTTCTCACACTCGCCTTTGTCTTATCTTTTTCTTCTTCTTACAGCTATTGCTCACTACCACCACTTACCATCATGATCATTACCACAATCACCACCATCTTCCTCTCCTTCTTTGATTACTTACTTTTATTCTTCCCTCTTTACAACCTAGACCACCAACACAACATCACCAGCACCACCACCGGCTACAGCACCAACACCAGCTCGACCACCTGCTACACCACCATCACTAGCACCACCATCTTTCGATTTGAGAAAAAAAAAAAGATTAAGATTATATCAGAATTTTAGGATTTTTAAAAAAATTGATTTTTTTAATGTTACTTTATTTTCTAATTTATTGATGAATCTTTGTGTTAAGTTATTTTGTTTACTTATTTTGAAGATCAATTCAATATGTTGATTTCAAAGCAAGACAGAGATTTGGGGAACTTCGGGTTTGATCCAAGATTTAAATCTAGGAATGATTTTAGGTTAGATTCTTTAGAAGTGATCTGAGCTCTGGGTTTGGTTTGTTTCCTTAAATTTGTCTCAGTAAGTGGATAGAAGTTTGGAGGTGGGTACTTTGATTGTAGAAAAAATCAGAGACCTTAGAAAAGTTTCCATGGAAGAAATCTAGTAATAGGATTCAGTGAAGATGTGAAGATTTCAAGAAGTGAGAATTCTTCTTCCAAGTTTTTGTTTAGGTTCTAGTGAGATGAACTTTGCTGCTGAAGTTAAGATGGAGACTGAAGTTAATTAAGATGAGAGTCCAGATTAGGGCTGCACAACCCCGACCCAGACCCGCCACCTGACCCACACCAGCCAATTTTGACCCGACCCGCACCTGACTCGCCAATAAATGGGTCGGCTGCAGGTGACACCTTCTCTCACCCGACCCACCCGCCCAACCCGCCAAAACAAAAAATCTTTCATAGCCTTTGGATTACTTACCCTTGTTTAATCTGAGCCGTTGATCCGTGTTGTATAAAACCATTTCAGGCTTCAGCCGTCTCGACCTAAGTCTCTTCTTCACTCTTCAGTGAGAAGGTATCCCTTTAATTGAAATGCGCCAATCCCCTAGTCTGCGCCTGCAATTTCAATTCACCATCAAAACTACCGAACTAATTAAATCCACTCCATGTAAACATTCAAATATTATTGTTGTTGATTATTTCTCAATATCCTGTTTCATTGTTCTAATTTCTCCAACACGATTCACAAATCCACCAAACCCTTCTGCTCAGATCTGAACTTAACTTTCAACATTCAACGCAATTGAACCACCAAACCACATCCGATTCATACCCTGGCTTTCTCTTGCTCTTTCTCGTTTGAAACCCATTATCACAACCACCTTCTGCTTCATCTCAGGTTCTCAATTAACATCAAACTCATCAGTTTAATTAACCCATCATAACCTTCGCATAACAACTCAAACCCTCTCTTCTATCTTGGGCGAAACTCGAATCACCATCAGAACCCATTCTTCTCTTTTCTCATCTCGTTGTTGGTGTTCATAACAATCGCTTCACTACAAATTCATAACAGCCATCTTCTACAACACCTTCTTCTCTACCTTCTTTCGATGTGTCTCACTATCAACATTCAAGCTCAACTATCAGGATTTTTGCATTGAATCTGGGCGGGTAACCCGGACCCACCCGCCGAAATAGCGGGTCAGACCCGACCCGACCCGTCCTACGACGAGTTGGGTGCGGGTGAATACTTCATTCACCAGCCAACTGGCGGGTCGGGTGCGGGTGGAGCCAAACCCGACCCACCCGACCCGATGTGCAACCCTAGTCCAGATTGCCATCGGCTGAAAACGCATGAGAAGAATTATTTACAGAAACTGACATCGTCTAAGAACCGAAAAAGAATTGAATAGAACCGAGCTGAGTTGGACCGGTTAAAAAACCGAACCGGTCATGGACGGCTCAGTTATGGTTTTTATTTACAAAACCGAGATCTGGTTGGTTTGGCCAAAAAACCGAGTCGACCTATCGATATGCACCCCTAGTTCGTCATTTAGTATGGCATTGATTTGTAGGGGTGAGCAACAGATGAATGGATGTGAATTTGGTATTACTCGTGTCCAATCCATATAAATGACGGATTTGCGATTTCCATCCATTATCCGTTGGATTTGATATTCGTGGATGGGCGGATGAACAGACTGAATAGGGTTAATTGACGGATTTAAAAAAATAAATGAAAATAGATAAATATTTAACAAAAATAATATAACTTAGAAGGGAATCATCGATCAATCAATAAGACACTATTTATATTACCTACTAAGAGAGAACAAAGAAGGAAATCACTAAATGGAGAAAGTGGGGGATAATGTTCTCTGAAAAAAGAAAAAGAAAAAAAAAGACAAAGCCTCAATCAATGGAAAACTATTTATATATATATATATTACCTACCAATTTCTTATAATAATTTTTATATATATATATATATATATATATAATACCTTGTTTTTAGGGTCGAATGTTCAACAGATGAGTGATAATTCACCCATATCTAATGCGTAAAAACTACGGGTTATAAGAATCCACCCATATCCAATCCATTGAACGACCTCGGGTATCCACCTGCCAAAATGCAAAATTGATCGGTACTCACCCCTACCGATTTGGAAAATGGTTACCCTCGAGTTATCAAAGTTATACTATCCACATTTATTATAATTACCCAGGAACAAGTTGTTTTTTAGAACAAAATAGTTGCATAAACTCAGCCATCGGTGACTAAAAATTTAATGGGACAAATGTCATAAATTGAGAGTCTAGGATTTAGCGCATCAGAAGCAGTGGCGAAAATAGAAACCCAACAATAGATGAGCTTGGTAAAAATCTACCTGGACTTAAACCTAAACATTGGATTTTATATTTTATTTTTAAAAAAATAAGCTTATAAAATAAAGTTTTTCTGAACTTTTTGGGAGGAGCTAGAACCAGGGTATACCAAGCCTTGGTTCCGCCCCTGATCAGAACTGGCGAATAACATGCGAGTAAAGTGGGTGGTTTCAATTGTTTTGCAAAATGACTCCCTTCCATAGGAATTGCTCTCGCATGCTATGTGTTCTCATGCACTTCATTGTGTATATTTAGAAAATGGACACAATCAACTAGTCACTGTTATTTTTGCAATTTTATAGCCATAGAGGCAGATAAAAATTCCATTCCGCCCAATGTATAAAGCTCACGGTCAAACCCATTTTTTGGAGAAATTAATTCTAAAAAATTATCCCACGCTTCACTGAGAGGTATTTAATAGTCTACACACTCAAAGGAATGCACTGCCCAGTTATCTATGAGTTGTAATGTATCTTCCCAATCATCTATGAGCTGTAATGAGTTGTCATGTACATGTTAGCATTTCAAGTTCTTCACTTTAGCTGTACTGAGCTGTAATGAATCGATTGAAGAGTACAAATACAATGAATGAATGTAATCAATCTAAGAAAAATAGAAAATATTAATGAAATAAAATGAATGTTTTTAATTCTATCATGGTATCAGAACATAAAAAAAAACCTAGAATTTTATTTTTTTACATAGCAAATTCTTCTTCATTAATGGATGCTTCAATGAGATTCATTAACTGCTAGGTCTTCTTCTTCCACATTCAACCTCGATCGATGGTATATTAAATGAGTTTCTCGATCAATGGAGTATATTAAATGAATTGTTCTTCCAACGAATAACAATCAATCACGATCAGTAGCAAATTAAAGGTTTTGTTCTTGGAAAGGAACGAGGTCAATATCGATTCAATGGTGTAGTTAAAGCAAATTCATCAATTCAAACAAATTCACAATTGATCAGTGTGTTGTTAATCTTGAATAGTGGTGTTTTTAATAAAGATTTCTTTGAAAGATTGAAAGCCATTCTCGAGCAGTACTACTTTTAAGTGAGTTTTTCTTGGTAAACATCAATTTTAATCTCGATCAAGGTTGTGTTTAATGCAGAGTGGTGTTTACGATACTAATTTGATGGTTTCAATGGAATTTTAATTCTTGGTGAGTGGAAAATTCAATGTTCTTCTTGAGAACACGTTAAGTCTTTCTCGATCACTGGTGCTTTTACTGCGAAGTTCAATTTTCACAGCAAGAAACAAGAATCGCTAGACATTCTTTCCAGAAGCAATTTATTCTTCGTTCAAACTTCTTCAACAATTGCCGTCATATAAAGATTAATAAGAGCCATAACAGATCTTTTCAATTTTTCGATACTTTCATTTGTTGATCTCTCCTCAATCTTTCTGTTTCATTCATTCCTGATTAAAATAAATTCTTGATCATTCTTACTCAATTCAATTACTTGCTGTAATTCCTTCATATGATTCGTGAATTTCCTTCATCAGTGGAAAATCCTAATTCAACTTCAATAGCAAGATTTCCCCTAAATCAGCTAATGAATCTCATCAGTCTTAAGCTCAAGAAAGATAACTTTCTCACATGGAAGAATCTACTGCTTCCAGTTATTCGGAAATTTAGGATTATGCATTTTCTGGATGGATCCGTTCCATGTCCAGATCGTTATACAAATTCAAGAAACCAATCAAATGGAATTGAGAATCCTCTCTATCTTGATTAGATAGAAGAAGATGCTACTATATGAATGTGGATTAACAGTACTATCTCTGACTCCATTATTGCATATTTTGCAGCAGCACCGATATCTCACCAACTCTGGAATAATATTGAAGAGAGATATGCTAGATCATCATCAACACATTCAATACAACTGAGAACTAAGTTGTTAGCCATCAAGCAAGGAAACAAATCGATATCTTCTTTGGTCGATGACATAAAACTTCTATCGGATCAACTGGCTGCAGCAAGAGAACTAGTTTCTGATAAGGAATTAGTTGTGATCACCTTATCTGCCTTAAAACCTGAATTCATCCCTTTTGCCACTTCCATGAGGCATAGATACCCACCAGTCACTTCTATTGAGCTGCACAATAATCTCCTTAGTGAAGAAATCATCATAAGCCAAAGAAACACTGATCTCATCCATAACACCACAAACCAAGCATTTCAAGCACAGTTCTATTCATCAAATCCAAGATTCATATCACCCTCATATTCATATAACAGAACCTCATCTACACCTTTCTCAAATAATTACAGACCTGGAAACTATCCTAGAAGGAATTCCAATAATTCTGGCAGGAGCTCTGGATATAGGCAATAATTCTCAAGCAAGATCAACAAATGAATACAGGCATACCAATCCAACTTCTCTAATCTGCCAAATATGTGACAAACAAGGGCATGGTGCTCTGCAGTGCACCAATAGAGCCAACTTTTCTAGCAATCAGAGGAATCAACAATCAGCAATGCTGGCTTCATCAAATGCAATGGGGGAGAGTCCGTGGTATGTTGACAGTGGAGCCACATCTCACATAACCCCAAATCAGTCTGAATTGCAAACTTCTGCAAGCTATGAAGGTCAACATAAAATACAAGCTGCAAATGGTGTAGGTATACCTATAACACACTCAGATTCTTCTGTTAAGTCTGCATCAACTCATTCTTCACTCTCAACAACATTCTTTTGGTTCCAAAAGCAACACAGAACTTGTTTTCTGTACATCAATTTACCAGCGACAATAATTGTTCTATAACCTTTACTTCTGATGATTTCTGTATGAAGGACTTATCAACTGGGAGGATAATTTTACACGGGCTGCAAACTAATGGATTATATTCTATTCAATTTCTACATCAGTCACCCAATGAGGCTTACTCCACAACTCCTACTGCAATCTCTTCTGAAGTTTGGCACAACAGGCTGGCGCATACTTCTTTCAAAACGATGCAGTGTGTTTCTAAGGTTCTGTCCTTACCCTCTATTATAGGTAAGCCAATATCCTGTGTTGCTTGCTCTCTAGGAAGATCACACAAGTTACAATTTCCAACATCTAATAGCTTTAGTAGAAAACCATTAGAATTACTTCATCTGGACCTCTGGGGACCAAGTCCTGTAACTTCCATGTCAGGATACAAATATTATGTGGCTATAATAGATGATTTCACAAAATACTGCTGGTTCTTTCCTTTATATGAGAAAGCTGAGTTTAGGAAGGTTTGCATCTGCTTTAAAACATTTATTGAAAAACATCTAGACTGTTACATTAAAACAATCAGAACTGATGGTGGAGGTGAATTCATGCATCATCAACTTCTTTCTTATCTTGTTTTAAATGGAATTAGACGTGAGTTCACTTGTCCTCACACTCCAAAACAAAATGGAGTTGCTGAGTCCAAGCATCGACATCTGGTTGATGTTGGTAGAACCTTGCTCATAAAATCAGGCCTGGGAGACACCCATTGGGTAGAGGCATTTGCTACTGCCAACTACACAATCAATAGGCTACCGGAAAAGTCTATGGGTTATCACACATTATTTGAAAAACTCTTCCGTAGACCACCAGATTATCATCACCTCAGATCCTTTGGATCCCTATGTTTTCCATGGTTACGACCATATGCACCCAATAAGCTTGCACCAAGAAGTGTACCTGTGTTTTTGTGGGTTACTGTCCTGCTCATAAAGGTTATTACTGCCTAGATCCTACAAATGGTAAAATCTATGTCTCCAAACATGAATCAAGGAATCTGTATTTCCTCTAAAGTGCAACTCCACATCTATTCCTGTTGTTCTGGTGGATTCTACTGCTTCCGAAGACTGTTCAGCAGATGTGCAACATCCAGGTACTTCTACACCTCCTCCTCCTCAAATCTCTGCCTCATCACCTTCTTCTACTGCAACTGTTAGTCATTCATCATTACCATTAGTTTTAAATGATCATAGCATGCAAACTAGAGGGAAGTCATGTATCCATAAACCAAAACACATGTTTTCTGCCGCAATAACTGCTCAAATTCCACCAGTCACCCCTACATGTTTCAGCCAAGCAAATAAGAACCCTGAGTGGAGGAAAGCCCTTATAGAGGAGTATAATGCTCTAGAAACTGCAAACACTTGGTCTAAAGTTCCCTTTCACTTATCTATGAATCTGGTTGGATGTAAATGGGTATTCAGGCTCAAATTTAACCCCAATGGAACTATAGCAAGGTACAAGGCAAGGCTAGTGGCCAAAGGGTTCCATCAGCAGGAGGGACTAGATTACTATGAAACCTTTAACCCAGTAGCTAAGGAAACAACCATTATGATTCTTCTATCTATAGCTGTTAACTTCAATTGGGTAATCTCACAGCTGGATGTTAGAAATGCTTTCCTTCATGGTGATCTTGATGAGGACATCTATATGTCTCAACCGCCTGGATTTGTGGATCCAGAACTTCCTACTCATGTTTGTAAGCTAAATAAGTCGTTGTATGGACTCAAGCAAGCTCCGCGTGCATGGTATGCAAAACTGACCAAGGTGTTTTTGTCTTATAACTTTGTAATGAGCACAGCTGACCATTCTCTATTCATTCAAAAAATGGGTCCTCGAATAACATACATTCTTGTATATGTCGATGACATCTTTCTCACAGGAAGTTCTGCCTCTTACTGTGTTCAACTTATCACTGATATGCAATGTCACTTTCCAATGAAGAATATGGGAGATTTGCACTATTTCCTGGGTCTGGAAATCAGAAGGACAGCAACATCTCTTTTCTTGTGCCAAACCAAGTATGCCTTGGATTTATTGGAGAAACACAATATGGCTGGTGCAAAGCCATGTTCTTCTCATGTGCCCGCTAATTTCAAATTTACACGGACTGCAGGTACTCCATTAGTTGATCCAACATCCTACAGATCCCTAGTCGGGGCTCTTCAATATCTCACTTGGTCTAGGCCTGAGATATCTTATGCGGTGAACCAGGTTTGCCAGTTTGTCCCAACTATGGAACACTTAATTACTGCAAAGAGGATATTAAGGTACATCAACGGAACTGTAACATATGGCCTGCTGTTCACCAAAGGTCTTAATGCTGTTCATGGTTATAGTGACGCGGACTGGGCTGGTGATCCAATCACAAGGAGAAGTACTGGCGGCTACTGCATCTTCTTTGGTGCCAATCCAATTTCATGGTACAGCAAGAGGCAAAGCACAGTGGCACGATCCTCTACTGAAGCTGAATTCAGGATCCTAGCAAACTCGGCAGCAGAGGTAATGTGGGTTTGCAAATTACTTACAGAAATGCATGTTTTTCTACCAAGCACTCCATCTATTCTCTGTGACAACATAGGTGCAATTTCATATTCTTCAAACCCTGTTTTTCACACACGGATGAAGCACCTATCGGTGGACTACAACTTTGTGCGAGAATTGATTCAGTCCAATGCTCGCAAAGTATCTTATGTGTCGACCATTGACCAAGCCGTAGACATTTTCACTAAAGGTTTTTTTGGTCCTCGTTTTGCACTTCTGAGAAACAAACTGTGTGTCCGTGGATTGGAAGACACCCAGTTTAAGGGGGGGGAGGGGGTAATAGTCTACATACTCAAAGGAATGCGCTGCCCAGTCATCTATAAGCTGTAATGTATCTACCCAATCATCTATGAGCTGTAATGAGTTGTCATGTACATGTTAGCATTTCAAGTTGTTCACGTTAGCTGTACTAAGCTGTAATGAATCGATTGAAAAATACAAATACAATGAATGAATGTAATCAATTTAAGAAAAAAAGAAAATATTAATGAAACACAATGAATGTTTTTAATTCTATCAGTATTCTCCAAAGAAAAAACGGAATTTCTCGTGGATTCGAGCGTAGACTAAATACAATGATAGGAGGCATTAACCACCACTAAAGTCTACACGTACATTGCTTTCTTTTGTAGCATGGTGTGACATAATAGTCAAATACATTACGATTCCTAAATTCACTCAGGTGGAAATTAGTGTACATCAATCTTCTCTACTTTTTTCATATTTGTTTAACTTAATCTTGAATTAAAACTACCTTTTGATGCATTCATTAATGATTAACAAGGAACACTCAACACAAAATGATTTGCCCCAAAACAAAATTTTGTTAAAACCAAAGTCTTAATTAACCAATTAATATTTAATTATTATTTTTTGCTAGATAAAACAATTAATAATTAATCTAACTCCGTATTTGGTTTCCTAGTACATTAGTAGCTATCTTAGCTTAGATTAGCTGAGCTAATCGAGCTAGATACTCTCCTAATTGTAGGATTGAAGCTAAACCCTGTCATTAGTTGTTATTGATTAAATTACTCCGATCGATGAAAGCATGCAGCTCTAACCACGTGATGGCTGATGTGCCTCGTCCCATCTTCCAGTACATGTCAAGCTTCAAAAAAAAAAAAATCTTCTAGTACATGTTCTTTTGTATACTTTGTAGCCTCTAGTCTAGGTATCACCAAATGTGTCCATGCAAGATGCAACCTTGCTGCTCATCCACCCAACAAGATCACTTATGGCAATCTGAATTCAATGCAAACATGAAATTTGAGAATTCAATGGCAACTGGTAATTACCAGTTCGCTTACGAAACAATGGTTCTACACAAGGTTGTGAAAATATAAATCGTGGTACGAATCGTTTTTTATTTCTAGGAATATTGTGGATCGTAGATTTATAACAGAACTTTAAACTCTTAACTAAAACAATATATATGTGGATTGTATTTTAGGAGCCTGAGAGCATTCACAATGGGACGATCAAACCCATCGATCAAAGATCAAAAAATTTGATCTTTGATCGGGGGTAAGAATAGTGGGAGATGATCATGCGAGTTTCTAGCACGGCGTTTGGTGGCAAGCGAGGTACTATTATTTCGCTTGAAAAAACGGACGAGACAATAACCCATCGCCTAGTACAAGCGAAACTGTAGCCTCCCGCCCCAAAAAAAAAAACAGGCGAGATCCCAGAACCCCGCCCAGGAATTCCATTCTTTCGGAGCGGAACCTCAGCACCTCGCCCGTGTGTCTCGCCCGTGTTTCCATTTTTTAAGCGGTACCTCAGAACCTCGCTTATGAGGAGGACGAGCTTCCAGATTATCGTGTTGAGGAGCGGACTTTAGGTCTCTCGTTTAAACTGGCGGAATGCCAACTCTACGCCCTTGTTTTTAAACGGGATTCTGTACAATCGCTCGGAAACAGGCGATACCATAAAATAACGCACGACTATAATTTATAGTCGTCGATCAGCGATCAGATTTAATCTGGAACAGTGATTTTCATCGATCAAATACTAAATTTAATCGACGACTGTGGGTCATTTTCGTCGACTATCGACTGTATTTGATCTTTGATCGTCGGTTTAATCGACGATTGCAGATGCTCTGACTAACCATGTTAAAGGTTCTAGGGCCGAATCCCCTTTCACCTTTATTTTTTGTTAAATAAGATAGCCGTTTAAAACTTGAGAACGTCAAGTCTTGAGTCAAAAATCTGTGAAAGTTATTGACTAAAATTTTAAATTTGACTTTTACGATTCTAAATAGATGCGATTCAACTACACGAATCAATTTCAAAATGTTTGACATGACTGTTACGAGTCAAATAACCTTGGTTTTACATGTACAGTACCTTTGTTTTAGACAATATATAAACCACTCACTCACAAAATAGGGGTGGTTTTGGGCCACCATATGTGTGTTAGCATTTTGATTTATGAAAATATTAATTTTGTTTAATTGAACCCTACAAGCTAATGACAAACAATCATTTTTATCCTACGAATTATCTTTTGGTTCTTATATGCTCTAAAAAAAACTTTTGATTCTTATCTCTGTCGCAAAATGCCAAAATTCATTTTTTTTTGTGAGACAATTGGGATATAAGTGTAGAGTAAGACTAACCACGATGGTACCTAAGATTCAATATTCAGTTTGGATGGTCGGACTAAATCAACTACTATCCACTATGATGATTCAATCTGTGTGTCTAATGGTTGGACGTAAATAGATGAGACATCATATTTAAAGTTTTCAACTCAAATTTCAAGTTTGATACGATCAACCATTGAAGCAAATAAATAAACCGTTAGATTTTAATTTATTAAATTAAATTTTAAATAATATGTTGTTTTAAGACTTTAACCTTTAACATCGGAAACACTCCATTGTGATCGAGGGATATACGACCTATGTGGTCAACATCGGTCGTTACGGTCGATATTGACCACATAGGTCGAGATTCGCCCGATATTCAAGGTATATACTTGTTGTTTAATCTAGATTTTTGGAACTTTGAATTTAGAATTGTAATATACTAATATGATCTCTTCTTAAAGTATGGTTGTTAAGATTCTTAGTAATTAATCAACAAAAATATAGTTAAATCTTGGCATTCACATGTATAAAATTTGGATATAAGATTTGGGACTCCCGATATTTCACCGATAATCTCCCCGAGATATTGTTATCAAGTTGGCAAGGTCCCGGCCGAGACGAGACCGAGATCTGAGATTAACTACATTGTATACGACATATTACTGAAAATGAAAGCCGGAAATCATATACGAATAGATGGACCGTAGCCGCCCATTTCTGGAGAAATTTATCCTTCCATGTTAAAAGCCCATAGATCATACTTTTATTTAGACCCCAAAAGTCGTGGCCTTCACTTTAGGTACATAGCGCAGGAGTTTTCACTCTATTTATATAGTGCTATACTCTGGCAGAGTTTTCACTTTTTTCTTTTCTTCTTTTTTTATATAAAAAAAAACTTTTTATTTAACTAATAGCTGTTTGAGCATAATCCAATAACAATTGTTGTTCTATAATATTTAGAGGCTTATCATACTAAATATTTGATATATTATGTCGAGAAACTTGGCTAGTTTATCAGCCACCTTATTTCAGATCCTAGGAATGAAAATACATTTTCATTGCTGTACCCAGTTAAAAATACTCAGAGCATTTATAAAAATATTTTATTTCCCATAAAATAGTTGAAGCTGAATTATTGATATATTGTTCAATGTTTTACAGGTCTGTTTTAATTACAATGTGAGTCATCAGCAACTCTTTATTCTATTTTTTCGCCTCTAGAAATGCTAAACACTCCGCTTATTGTGAATCATCTATCCCTTCTAGCCATCTGATTCTGCTACCTTCCCATTTTCCTGTAAAATTCTTATAGTTTTCACTCTACTTGTAATTACGGTGTTATACTTTTGCTTGTAAACTCAAAATTTTGGAAACATATATAATGATGATAAACTAAAGCGCATCAAACAAAATTTGTTTTCAAAATTTCAGCATAACGGGCCATTGATTGGTTATTTCCATTGAGGCATTCTACCTTGTACACCAAGAATGGGACAAATGGACCCATCCGGACCATCACGTACAAACAACGGCCGAATCACCACCGTAAGGCCCGTCAAAATAATATACGGAGAATGGGTTTGTTGCCCAAGATTCCTTAATTTATGGTTCTAATGGACTTATAAAAATTAGGGATGAGTGAAATGGACACAAAAAAAGTTAGATAATTATGTCCCTCATTTTTAAATTTATTTCTTTTTTATCTTTTCTCTCTCCAATTTAAAAACAAATCACAAAAACACTCATAACTTTTAAAATATATATCCGATTTTAATAAAACCTATATTTTTGGAAAAGATTTTAAATTCTCTTCAAAACAAGATCCATTGTTGATGGTAAATTCGAAAGTTTTTTTTTTCAAAAGAAAATAGCTAGGATGAAACTGGTTGCATCCTGAATTAAAATAAAATAGAAAAATTTATTCAAAAAATAGCTTGGATGAAACTGGATGCATCCTGTTTAAACTAAGAAAATAAAAATATTCGAATAATAGCTAGGATGAAACTGGTTGCATCCAGAATTAAAATAAAATAGAAAAATTTCTTCAAAAAATAGCTTTGATGAAACTGGATGCATCCTGTTTTAAACTAAGAAAATAAAAATATTCGAATAATAGCTAGGATGAAACTGGTTGCATTCTGGTTTAAAATAAAATTAAAAAAATATTCAAAAATAGCAATGATGAATCTGGTTGCATCCTAACTTGAATTTGTTTTCATCCATGTATATACTAGTATGAAAATAATATCATCATGCTCAAAACACTCTCAAAAGATTTGGTACATGGCTCAAAAGTGCTTGAGAAGAAGAAAAAAAGGTAAAAATAATAAAACAGGAAATCTGCAACATTTTTTTGGTGTTACAAATTAACTGTTGCAATAAAGCTGAAGATAAACGTTGCAAAGCTAAAAATAAACGTTGCTGATTGGTTGAAAAAACCGTTGCAGTTGAAAATAAACGTTGCAAAGCTGAAGAACAACGTTGCTGATTGGTTGAAGAAACCGTTGCAACTGAAGATAAACGTTGCAAAGCTGAAGAACAACGTTGCTGATGGGTTGAAGAAACCATTGCCTTTTCTCTGTTTCTCCCGTCTTCTTCAGCAGCAACAACAAAAAAAAATTTGATTTGATTTTTTTCGATCTTTTTAGCTTCCTGAGATCGACCCAACCTTCCTAACATCGTTTGTGACTCAATCAAACCATATTGAAGCTCCAATTCTATCGCACTTGACATCTTATTGGCGGAACATATCGCATATGTCAAAACCACCTGCTAGCTTAACAATTTCATGCCTACATGAAACAAATGATTCTGTATCCTTGCATTTCTGACCAAATGCTGCTCTGGATGTTATATCAGTGGTAAATGAGAATATTCTATCACTGAAATTGATAGATGATCCAACTACCAAAGAGAATCCCTGGATGAGATTTGATACTTCTTCTTCTCTTATGTACCGGAACGACTATACACGTTCAAGACTTAAAAGTTCTAATATGAGAAGCTTTGGCATTTTCCTCCAATAGCTACCATATGGAGCGAAGGACACGCCGAAACCACTACTCAGCACCTCTGTAAGAAGAATTTATGATCTATCGGCAAAAATTGAAACCAACAAAGATCAACTAGAGTATGGGGACGGTGATTTAGGAACAAAGGATATTTCCATCAGGTGATAAATAAGTATTTTGGTGTAACACCCATTAGGATATTTTAGAAGAGTATTTTTTAAATACTTGGGTAATAAAACAATATTTATCTTTGTTCGTCTTCTACGCCCAAAAAATAGAAAATATGATTATTTAACTAATAAACTAAACAATATATCCTCAGCAGGCGACTAAAGTAGAAAATGATAGTGATGATATCTATGGGGTCCAAACTCATTCCAAGCTCAATGAGCGCCAATTATCATCTTGGACCTTGGTACAACAACTGAAGAAAAGGGTTACTAGAGATAATTTCTTATTAATTATTAATAAATCTTACCTTTTTTTCCTTACGATCAATAAGACACTATTTATATTACCTACCAAGAGAGAACCAAGAAGGGAATCTATGATATTACCTTTTTTCTCCATATATACGGTAATTCTATGATTTTCCTTTTTCATATTTCATTGCATACGACTGGCCATAAATGGCTTACCCTGGCGTTTGGCCATGAATGTCTTATTTTATGTGGATTAACATATATGTCATGCTACATATACTTAATCACTTAAGTTCTCATGTAACTTTCCTTGTACTCCTTCTTGACCATTCATCACCTCACGCTGATGTCATGAGGCGTTGTACCTGCCTCACTCAATGCCAATGTCTGGTATCACTTATTCACTAAGACATGTTAATACTGATTGACACACCTGAGCTCTCACTGCTCATATGAGATTCTCAGAGTCTTGAAATAAGGTACAAATAAATACTTATTTATTTTAGTCTACCTGTTCTCTACAATTCTCACTGGTTTTATCAGACTCATCAGTCATGTCTAGTCAAGCATGACAAGTGGTAAGTCAACTAATTGACTAAGCGAGTCACATATGACTTCACAAAGGTAGAATGTAACTCTATTAAAATTATACAAGATGTCAAATATGCCACAAGTGAGGGAATATACTTTAGGATTTTGGTCTGGCGGTCTACGACATACGGTCTAGTAATACATCCACTACGAGAAAGTGACTGAGACGTGTAGACGGTTGACATAGTACAAGAAGAGTCTGTGTGTGTAACCGTCTAGTCTTTCCTGACAAGAGGTACACAGTTTCATCACATTCTCCACGACTTCAACTTCACAACTTCCACTTCCTACGAGGTAATGGTGTACGGTGATTACTATAAATAGGTAACTCAATTAGATAAACAGATACTCCCTTTGTTCCACTTAAGATGATAGTTTGGGAGTTTTCACAAGTAGATTAAGAAATAAAGAGAGATATGAAAATTTTCCATCTATACGACTATACCCTGGAAAAAAGTATTCAAACATTAATTGTTATTAGTGCATTTATAAATAAACTTATAGTTCCAAGACAAAATGTTAGGATATTGTTCGTAGTTTTGTAGAAAAATATGAAAACTATCAAACAATGTGAAACAAAAAAATACCCTAGACTATCATCTAAAGTGGAACGGGGGGAGTGTAACACAACTTTTGAGCAAGTTACAATCTGATTTCATAAAAGCCTTATCTCGGTCATACACAGAGAACTCTTTACATACAATAATACATGTAAAGCACACCATAAACCATATAGAATCTTACATTTTGATATCGACACTTTCTATGCTTCCCTCCCTAAGACCAACCCTTCTTCTCCTTTGCGACTGAAGCAAAACTAGAACGACCATTTCCTAGTTTAGGCTAGCTTGTACTACTTGATCTCTCGAGTCTAAGCACTTTTGTATTACATTTTTTTCACCCCAAAGCAAGCACACAAGAATGCAGGCTATAAAAAATGTTAATTATCCATTATAATTGTGTACCTTTATCCTTAGTAGCCACATCATTATTGTCCACAATAGGTGGATTTTCCACGGAGCCATCTTTCTCCTCGACACCCGGGTTGGAACCAGTTTCAGTATATCCCATCTTGTCTTGGTCATCAACTGCCCGACAATTGAAATTTAAAGGAGTGGGTGCCTTGAACCATTGATTGGCTTTGTCCAAATGCTTGGGGTGCCTTTATCAATTTTCCAGGGTGTTTTTAACACTTTTTGAGCTCAATTTCTCCATAATTATTAATTCATAAAAATACCAAAAAGCATAAGAAATAATAACATTAGTAAATAAAGTTGAGAAATAACAATATAAATGTGAGATTAAATTAGACACAAAAATGTGTCTATCAAATACCCTCAAACTTATTATTTGCTAGTCCTCGAGCAAATCTAATTTAGAAAAAAAAATCTTAACTCACTTTTTTCGCAGGCATCGCGATTGCACTTAGCATGTGCAACAAGCCTTTGAACTCCTAGGTGGCCCTAGTGGACGAGTTTTAGTCTCGTGAGGGTTTACAAGAGATATACCCACAAAACCTTTTACTTCAAATCCTAGATACTTGTGAACGATTGAGGGTAGACACTAAACATGCTATTTAGTTGGCTATAAAATTCTTTGGCTATGGGAGGAATTACTTGTTTTTAATCCAATTGATATACACGATTTTGCACTTAAGCGTACTAAAATTCATATATAAGAAAACAAAGCACTACTCATAAATTCTTACAATGGACCACGATACTCGGAATTTTTAACAAACCACAATCACATGAATAGATTAAGAAGATGAATATGGAGATAAAAATGTGCGCATGTTGACTAAGGTGAACGGTGTTTCCAAAAATATTTGTATGAACATTAGTGCCAAGATGAACCCTAATAGATTGAGACACGCACCCACTGGTCTGAATCTTAATTCCTAGTATCTACCCAGCTGGTATATACAAGGGCCCCAACGGTCGATTTATTGAATATACACAATTATCTTTTTATTTTTTTTTATTATTATTTTTTTACGACAACATGATTAGATCTTTTGAATCTAAGGGCATGCTCCTTGTTAGCATATTACATGATAGTTCTCATGGATCATGTGTTCTACGCTTGCTTAGGCGAAGGAGACAGGGAGAACACACACATATTGCTATCCAAATGCTTTTTTAAAATTTATTATTGGTCAAGTTCAAATAAATATTGGGGCTTGATCTCAATCATTCGACTTCATCCTGGCGACAACAAGGCGATACTAGTGCCACACCAAATCACTTAGAGAAACACAAAAAGTTGCAAAAATAAAAACAGAACATGATATGGTGACGACTCCGAGATATGGTGACGATTATCATGTGATTTCTAATACCTGAGCTCGGCCCTTTATGAATAGACCATTTAGTTAGGTCCCTCAATTTCTACAATCAAAAAGTTTGTTTACATCTACTTAAAATGGTTAGTGTCATCCCAGTAGCCACACCAAGATGAAAAGAAAAGAAAATAATAAAAGCGGCGAGTTTGCAACGGTGTATTGGCGTTACAGACTCGTTGTTACAAAGTAAGTGTTGCAAACTGAAGATAAATATTGCAAAGATTAAAAACTTTAGCAACAAAATCTTCAAAATTTTGGCCACATTTTCTTCATTTTCTTCATCACGAGCAGATTTTTATGATTTTGATTTGTTTTTGTTTTCTGGCAGAGCCATCCTCCCCTGTTGTTCCATCTCGACTAGTATTTATACTATAACCCTAATCAGCTCATCATATCTCGACCAAATCTTTCATTTAAAGAAGATTATTCTCGGCAAGATATTTTTTTCTTCTCAAAATCAATTTTCAATCCTGATTTTTATTGCTCGATCAAATGTATTTCCTTTTGCGTGAGATTCTTACAAAACTTTCACTAATCTGAGATGAGATAATATCTCTTGATTGGTTGTTGTATAGTTGTCGAGACCCATGTGATGTGGATATTTCGATACCATTCTGTTTTAGCGAAAAAGAGATATTTTTTTACGATTCTGTTTCATCCAGGGAATGTACGAGATCCTACAAATAAGGTAAGAACACCATCTTACCTTAAAACCCCTGAAATTCTCCTCATATGTCATTAATAGTCTTCATAGGTCGAGCCAAAACTTTTGCCGCCAAAACTTTATTTAAAATTTAAAGGAGTGGGTTCCTTGAACCATTGCTTGGGGGCCTTTAGTTAAATGCTTGGGGTGCCTTTATCAATTTTCCAGGATGCTTTAAACACATTTTAAGCTTATTTTTTCATAATTATTAATTCATAAAAATACCTAAAAGCATAAGAAATAATAACATTAATACACAAAGTTGAGAAATAACAATATAAATATAAGATTAAATTAGACACAAAAATATATCTATCAACAATTATTTTCTTTTTTTCTACGTTTTCGCTATAAGTTTTTCCGGTCAAATTTGTTTCTAACAAAAGAAACCACACCAAACAACATGACACATGTTAACTTACATTTTTACTACAAGAATATTAAACAGTTAATGGAAAAGTGCAAAAGGATACATCATTCATCAAAATATACGTACATTTTGCGGTCCTCGATGAACCCTGAACGCGTACTCATTATGCCATCACCGTCGTTGTCTTCTATCAACATGGCCACGGTCCTCGATAAACCCTGCACGCGTACTCATTATGCCATCACCGTCGTTGTCTTCTTTCAACATGGCCACAACTGCTTCTTCACCCAAATTACTACCGTGAACCCATAAAATATTACATCCGCGCATTACAACATGAATAAAAAAATATAAGTACATAACATACAGGTTCGTAAAAAAACAATTATAGAAAATTACTCACTAATCCCTCTTGCCAATACTAGCAGATAACACGGTCGAGTTTTCATAATTTTCGGTATGCACAGGCGATCCTGATATTCTCCTGCAGAACACACATATAAGATGTTTACTCAACATCAAACAAATGAGATAATCAAATGCGCAAAAACGACTTAAACACGTTCGACCATATAATAGTGAGAAACAACAGACAGTTTGGCATGACATAAGATTAGAATATTCATATGCTCATTTAGCTGCCACACTGAAACTAAAAAGAGCCGTAGTGAGAGACTATGGAATTAAGGAATTTCTTTTTGGCATATATTGTGGTAACGGTTTTAGAATGCAAAGAACGGGAAGGTGAAACAACGAAAGCAAAGTTGCGAACGGCACACCGTATAACCTAGTAAACCTGCAACCTTCCATGGAAGCTAACTTATCAAGATCATACTACATAATTTGGTTGAACACTAACCATCCCGTTATTACCAATTTTAATAGGATTCACGGAACCCTTCATGAAAAACTAATAAGAACACTTGTTGGCATTATTTAAATTAAATAAAGATGATGATTCATATGATTAAAAACCTAAACAATAGTAAATAAATATAACTTACTTTCTTGGACTACTGATAACTTTATTCGGATGAACACCATCACCATCTTCATCGTTACCCTGATCTACTTCTTCACTGATCGCACAAGTTTGTATAAGGGTTTCATGGATACCGTTCATTCATTTCGTTTTCCAAAAAAATAGATTATAGGAGCCGGTACGAGAAGAAAGCTAATGGAATTTAGATGGTTGGATTGTAGGTACTCAGACGAATTTGGAAAGAGTATATCTTTTCGTTTTCCGTAGCAAAGAGTATGCCAAAAGATACACCCTTTGGTATAGATTGAGATTGCCGTCAAGTTAGCCAATAACGGAGAAAGATATTTGTAATGGGTTGTTTTTAGGGACGTACAGGAATCGATCGGAACCGAAGGATCGGACCGGAGCCGACGGAACCGTACCTGAAATGGACCGAACCGAAGGTACATGGTACAGGTATAAAAAATGAGAACCGAGTACACCCGGATACAAGGTACAGGTTCTACCTAGGAACCGACCTGTACCGGACCGATTGTACCGAGTATTATTAACCGTTGATCAGATTTTATAGTTTCAATCTCATCCGTCCCTTTCTAAGTTAGGTTACTCACTCGATCTGTTTCATTTCATCTGTTCCATTTCGTATGTGAAAGAAGAAGAAGTTCTTTTGTTCTTCATCACTAAGGTCAGCCGACTCAATACCACCTTTCTTTGTTTTCTCGATTTCAAACATCATCGATTTTAAATCTCAATCTCATCAATCTCAGGAAAAACAAATCGTATCATGAAAAACCCCTCTCTCAATCTCATCTAAAGCATCACTGATGTCTAAATCTCTTTAGAATCCGTTCACCTCTTGAAGAGTGAAGTACAAAATAAAGAAAAATCAGGTATAAACTCTAACCTCGGTTGCATGTGTACATTCCTTCTACTTGATTTGATTTACCAAATTTCTGCTTTAGTTTTTCCTTCATTGGTTATGTGTTGAGAGCTTGGTGTTAACTGTTACCACATTTTCTTTTCTCTAATTATTTTTGTTGTTGACTCTTTTTATTTCAATGTCCTGTTATAACTATGAATTCAACATAATTTGTTCATAACTCTGCTTTGGGCATTCATTGCTTTTGATGACCTGAGATAACAATGAACTTTATTGTTTTGATTGATTTAAATGATTTTGGAAATTTAAAATACTTTGTATACACCTAAGTCCTGTTTTTCTTCATAATTATAAATCTTAAAACTTGCCCATGACTTGTTTGTAAAAATGATTCAGTGAGCCAAGCATTTGAGAACTCCATTTATAGCCAACTATTGAAATCCCTTTCTAGATTTTTCTGGGTTTACTCTTCTACAACCAAAAGAAGATAAGTTACTTTAGTTTTTGGGAAATTATTAACTAGCCATATACCATAAATTTTCTTTGATTTGTTATCTGTGCTTTATGTCGCACTATTAAGGTTTACCCATTTGTCTTAGACTCTTAGCAACTATGGTGTTTTTATTTGTCTTTACAGCTTAATAAATTGTATCACTTTTGTTTGTTTTTTTTTTGGTTTTCCCTTTTGCTTGTCATCAATTTGTATGAGCTCATTTCCATTTTATGTAAATCCATAAATTTTAATTGGTTAACCATTTTGGTACACTTATTTTTGTCATCACTGTTGTTGGATGCTGATCATTATTATATTTAAGCCATTTAACCATATTTAAGATGTTGTTGCTAGATGTTGTGCTCTTGTAAAAAATCTCTATGTGGTTTGTAAATGAAAACTTGGTGGTGTCATGAACGGAAGGTCTGAATTCTTAGGTGTCTGTGTCTAAAATACATAACTCATTTTAGCGTCAAATCTAAAAATGTACTAGCATGTCTTGCTTTATATGTATGTGTTTGAACTCCTTCTTGTAAAATTCTAAGTCTTCGGACATTATATAAATAGTAATGGTGTTGGTAAGTGTTGTTGTGGTGTATGAACTAATGGTCTTAATTTAGTTATAGGTGTTGGTATTTAGTTGGAGCAAGGATCATATTATTTTCTAATGTTGACATAATGGTTTCTTTTTTTATAATTGGTCTTGAATGTATTTTTTTCTCAAGTGCCTGAAAGTTGTGGTCTGAACGAAATCCCCCACTTCCTTTGTGAATGTGCTGATCATTTTGTGTGCGTGTTTGTCTGCTGGAAGTTACTGTATACATTTCAACTGTATGCTTTGTGTGATTGTAATTTGTAACCTGCTTATATTTCAATTTTCAATTGTATGCTTTTGTAAAATCCTATCCTAGTCGGGCAAGTTCAGTAAACATTGTAGGCTGTGGCTTTTCACCAACTTGTTCGGTATCAGTGTTGACATCTGTTATGCTCTTCTTAGCATGGGAGAAAGTCATTTGCAATGATCCATTCCTAAACTCAAGACCTTATGCAAGTTGCTCGACAGTAATCATTTGGTTAACTAATCCAGTACTGGATAAAGGTAAGCTTCTTTTTGGGCAAGCTATGCCAATGTTACCAACTGTAATTCGACCACTATCTTTATGTGACCACTGACTGTTGTGCAATTCTATTATATATGTATTATTGGAGTGGGATATTATATCTGTTGGATTCAGATATTTATTTCATGTGCTTGTTGCTCTGATAAAATTTGTACAAGGAAGTTGTGTGGCTGTATAACAACTTCTGGGTTGAGTTGAGTAGAATTCATACCATTGGGTCCATTCCCATCAAATCTTCATTATCAGTCTACAGACTGTACACCTTCCATTACTTTTCTTATTGAATTGTTGTCTGGTAATGTTCTTTAGCTCTCTGGATCCAGAGATAGTTGCCTTGTGTTGGATTCCTCTGTGGATCAATGAGGAAGTGCAGGAGCAGGCCCAAATAAGAAAATCAAATCATAAAGAAGACAAACTAACCATGTGAAGAACAGAAGAAGTTGAAAGATAGGTTTGGTGAACATTATATAAAAAACATTCCAAGTGATTTGGCTTACAGGGTATACATTTTGTTGGTTATTTGTTCTAGTTTGTGATTTTTAATTTCAACATTTTGTAGGTTTCTTAAAAAAAATGGTGATTTAGGGTTTCTGAAGCGCAGATCTACAATCTATTAAAGTTCCGGTAATACTGTGTTAGGGTTTTGGTTATAGTTTTTTGAGTTTGGAAAATTCTAATATTTACCATTTTTTTCCATTTAGCCTGGTTTAGTTAGAAAGAGATCCTTTGGATTAACCCAAGATCGAATGCTCCACATTTAATTTAGTTTAGTTTATTTAGTATCTGAGGTTCCAATTAAGTATTCGGTGTTATTTTGACTAAAACTGTTTTTTTTTTTTTGTTAAACTTGAAATTAGTTATGACAAGTGCAAAATGGACTAATAATTCTTTATTTTCGATCTGGACCGGTGCTATACTTTTATATATATGCAGTAAGGTTTATTATGTGAACCGGTGCTATACTTTGCTATGACTGGTGTAAAATGGACTTTAGATATAGACCTGGGCTAGTTTTTTATACCTGCAGTACAATTGGTAACCAAATAATAGCGACGGTTACATCAATTTTTAAGTTAGTGGATGCTGTTAAATGTGTCAGCGGTACAATGTGATTGTGGTAGTACTTTGGTTTAAGTAGGTGATTAAGTGATTTAGTGACATATTTGTTGTTGTGGGTATAAAAGTTATTGCTAGTTTAGCACATTATTGACAAATTTGACTTGTTTTAATGCAGTCAATCAAAATGTTTACTGCAAGGAGAAAGATTTCGAAGGACAAAGGTGATGAACCAACTGAATTCGGGGAATCAGTTGCTCAGGTTAATATCTCATTGTATTTAGCACTTGTTATTTTATTTTATCTTGCTTGCAGCTACTTAGTTGATTTATTATGATTCTTTGTGTGCTGCAGTTAGGGTTGTACATGGTATGGTACAAACCGTAAAACCACACAGTTTAAGTCTAAACCGAACTGTACCATTTATCCAACGGTTTGGCATGGTTTTAATTTTGTGAAAACCGTTGATCTTAGTATAGTTATGGTTTAGCACAAAATCGAACCGAAAAACCGTTTTAAAATCGTTAATATGACTCATTAGGTTTTTTCATTTATGACTATTAAAATATGGTTTGATCTAATTAATTCCACTCCCTTCTCTTCATTCTTTATTTTAATCTTTTCATTTTATAATTAGTTATCCTGTGGAAATATATTATCGAACAAGATAATACTAAATTTAATTTAGTTAATCAAAATCAACTTCATAGTCTATAAACAGAAACAGTTTCATTCTTTAATTGTTTATTATTAATGATAAAATTAACTACTAATAAGATTTTATATAGATAATAATCAAAATATGTACACTAGAAAAGGTTTTTCTAACCGTGTACGAGCCATGAATTATAGACGGTTATTGTGACTCATATGTACTAACTACTAATATTACTTTTAATTTTAAAAAACCAGCGGTTTTTGAAAAACCAATATTTTACACCGAACCGTCTCATCCAAAACCGTACCAAATTGTTTATGAAATGATTTGCCATGGTTTCAAAAACTTCTAAACCGTTGCTCTTGGTTTTGGTTTTGGTTTCATCCAAAACCGTATCAAATTGTACCATGTACAGGCCTGCCTGTAGTCACTGTTGAAATACCAGCAATGAACTAAGAAAAAACACAAGTATTGGAATGTCTACTTCTATTATTAAATTGAAAGCAACTAGCCTTTTATAGGCATTATACAGAATTGGGATAAACATGAAAACTCCACGATGTAACAAACTCCTAATCGTGGGTATTGAGGCCTATTACCACGCAATTACCGAGCAGAAACATTCAAACTCTAACTACACTAATTGCACTCCCTTTAAACCAGGAGAGTTTATTTCAAACACAAACCAACAACTAATCTTATTTGAAGACCAAGTCAGCTGCAAGCAACTGCAATGCCAACAATTCCTCCCTTAAACTGCATTGCATTGATGCAATCAGTTTACTTCTTCCTTGAACAGACCCATATCTCATCCCTGAGTTTCAAAAAGGCTTTCAGTGTAAGTGGCTTTGTCATAATATCAGCAACTTGTTCTTGAGTAGGACAGTACACAAGTTCTACAGTTCCTTCATTTGAAAGCTCACGCAAGAAGTGGTGTCTAACATGAATATGTTTGCTCTTCCCATGGAAAACTGAATCCTTTGACAACTTAATAGTAGAATTGTTATCACAATAAATTGTAGTGAATTTACCTTGAGCATGCCCAATTTTCTCAAGAACTCTCCTCAGCCACACACCTTGGCAAGCACAGTAAGATGCTGCAATGAATTTTGCCTCAGTTGTCGAAAGAGTCACCATAGGTTGCTTCTTGGAAGCCCAAGATACAGCTCCTTCTCCCAGCAGATAGATAAAGCCTGAAGTGCTTTTTCTATCATCCACATCGCCTGCATAATCACTATCTGCATATCCCACTAGCTCTTCATCTCCTCCCTTCTTATATGCAATTCCAAACTCTAAAGTTCTCTTAACATACCTTAGAATTCTTTTTGCTGCCAGAAGATGAGTTGCAGTTGGTTGTTCCATGTATCTACTGACCAAATTCACTGAGAACATCAAGTCTGGCCTTGTGGCTGTTAAATATCGAAGGCTTCCCACCAACTGCTTGAAATTAGTAGCATCAACAGCACCACTTCCATCATTTTTCGATAATCTGCAGCATGGAACAATTGGATTTTTCACAGCATTGCAATCATACATTCCAAACCTACCCAGTATCTCATTAGCATACTTGGTTTGATTAACAAAAATGCCATTCTCTCCTTGCACAACTTCCACCCCAAGAAAGTACTTCATTTACCAAGATCAGTCATGGAAAACTCACTCATCATTGATTTCTTAAACTGATCAAACATAACTTCACTATTTCCGGTAAATATAAGATCATCGACGTAGAGACTTACAATAAGAATGCAGCCTCCACTTCCTGTCTTCACGAACAAGGTGTGCTCACAGTAATACTTTTCAAAGCCTTCTTTTGAAAAATACTTCTCAATCCTGCTATACCAAGCCCGAGGGGCTTGTTTGAGTCCATATAGCGCTTTTCGAAGTTTGTATACCTTGTTCGCTGCTCCTTTCTGCTCAAAACCCCTTGGTTGATCTACATATACGTCTTCAAGTAGCTCACCGTGCAAAAATGCACTCTTGATGTCCAACTGAAATATACTCCAACCCTTTTGAGCAGCTAGTGCCAATATAACACGAATAGTATCCCATCTAGCCACTGGTGCAAACACCTCATTGAAATCGACTCCTTGCTTTTGTGAATAACCTTTTTCCACGAGACGTGCCTTAAACTTGTCCACCTCTCCTTTTTCATTGAGTTTTATTTCAAAAATCCACTTCACCCCGATTTTTTTTGCTCCTGCAGGTAAGGATGTAAGCTCCCAAGTGTCATTTTCTTCGATGGTCTATATCTCCTTCTTCATAGCTTCTCTCCACTTGGAAGTCTTCACCGCCTCCTCAAAGGACTCAGGATCTTCAGATACTGTGAACATTATAAAACTATGCTCCTCGTGCTCTTCTTCGGACAAATCAGCTCCTAACTCATAATCTTGCATCCATATTGGTTGACGCCTGATCCTTCCTGGAACCGAGCTCTCGTCTGCTTCATGGTTTTCTCCATTTTGTGGTGGAGTGACCTCTGCTTGTTCATCTGCATCTACATCTGCTTCTTCATCATTTGCTCGAACTTGTTGGACTGATTCTTTTTCCCATTCAAAAACATTTTGTTCCTTGTTCTTCTTCCAATCCCATTGCTCTGCCTACGCAAACCGCACATCCTTGCTAATCAAAATATTTTCTGTTTTTTGGTTAAAAATTCGATAAGCCTTTGATTCACTGCTTACTCCCAACATAATGCATTTGATGCTCTTGTCATCTAACTTTGTTCTTTTTACATCTGGTACATGAACATAGCCTATGCTTCCAAAAACTCTGATGTGATCTATCGAAGGTTTGTTGCCACTCCATGCTTCTTCTGGAGTTACATCCTCCACGACAGCTGATGGACTTCTGTTAAGAATGTGAATGGCATAATTTGCTGCTTCCGGCCAGAATTCTTTGGGAATGGACTTCCCTATAAGCATGCATCTTACCATCTCCATGATCGTACGATTCTTCCTCTCGGCCACGCCATTCTGCTGAGGCGTGTAGGCAGCAGTCAGTTGTCTTGCTATTCCATTTTTGTTGCATACTCCTGAAACTCCATGGAAGTGTACTCACCACCCCTATCTGTGCGCAAACAAGTGATTGCTTCACCATTTTCTTTTTCTACTAATGTACGAAAACTTTTGAATATGTTAAGAGCTTCTGACTTTTCTTGTAAGAAATATGACCATGTCTTCCGGATGTAATCATCAATAAAATTGATTATGTACCTTTTTCCACCATGTGAGATCGGCGTGATGGGTCCACAAATGTCACTGTGAACCACCTGCAGCCTCTTTGTTGCTCTCCACAAACTCTTTCTCGGAATAACCTCTCTGTGTTGCTTGCCTTTCATACAAACTTCACATACTTTGGAAGGAGTACTGAATCTCGGCATGCCATTCACCATTTTTTTTTTTGTAGTACAAAGTCCTCATACTTTTTGGTCTTAGATGACCGAGCCTTGAATGCCACAGCTGCACCTCTTCTTCTGAGACTGCTTGAAGGCAAGAATCTAGTGCACCTGAAATGTCATCTTTCACAGAGGACAACACAACAAACATTTTATTTGCAGACATATCTAACTTCATAATTATCCCTTCCATATGATGGTAAATCTTACACATATCATCCTTGATCAAGATAGTTAACCCTCTTTGTTGTAATTGCCCACACTAAGCAAATTATTCTTTAATTCCGACACAAAATAAAAAGAAGTGAGTACCTGGACCACGCCATCAATTACGAGCTTTATGTTCCCCTTTCCTTTTACCATCATCCTCGAGTTGTCTCCCAACCTCACAGTCTGCCGGAATCCATCATCAAATTCAGAAAACCATTCTTTAGTGCCACACATATGATTGATGCAACCTGAATCGAGAAACCAAACATACTCCCTTCTTGCTTTGTTCAAGGCAACATAGGACATCAGCAACATCTCCTCACTTTCATCCAACTCGTCATAGTTAGCACTTCTCTCCCAACTAGGACATTCATTCTTGAAGTGTCCTAGTTGATGACACTTATAGCACTCCACAAGAGTCTTATTGAATCCTCTACTACGACCTCTGCCTTGAAATCTTCCACGGCCCCGTCCTCCATCACTTCTGCCTCTTCCGGTTCCAACAGCTGCTGTTAATGCCTGCTCCTCTCCATTGCGTTTCCGGAGCTTTTGTTCGTGCACTAGAAGAGAACTTTGCAAAACATCGATCGAAAGAGTGTTGATATCTTGCGACTCTTCAATGGAACACACAATATAGTTGTATTTTTCATGAAGAGTACGCAAAATCTTCTCAACTACCTTGGAATCAGCCATCTCGTCTCCAAGATTGCGCATTTCATTTTCCACTAGCATCACCCTCGGAAAATACTCCGTGACTGACTCTCCCTCCTTCATTTCCAGTACTTCAAAGCCTCTTCTCAACCGCTGCAAATGAGCGCGTTGCACACGCTTATTTCCTTGGTACTTACGATTCATGAATCCCACAACTCATTTGCAGTTTTCTTCTGAAGAATGGTCTTCAGAATCGACTTCTCTATCGATGCAAACAGTTAGTTCTTCACCTTGAGGTTCTTCAGCCTCAAATCAGCTAACTCAGCTTGTTGCACCCCATTCAACACCTCTCCTTGTGCTGGTTCTCTGAAGCCAACTTCCACCAGGTTCCACCACTCCTTGGAACGCAGCAAATTCTCCATGAGCATAGCCCAATGCTCATAATCTTCATCAAACTTGGGAATGCACAGCTTGCCATCCTTATCACTCGACATCTTTCTAATTTTGAACTCTCTAAACTCAGCTCTGATACCACTTGTTGAAATACCAGCAATGAACTAAGAAAACACACAAGTATTGGAATGTCTACTTCTATTATTAAATTGAAAGCAACTAGCCTTTTATAGGCATTATAAAAAATTGGGATAAACATGAAAACTCCACGATGTAACAAACTCCTAATCGTGGGTATTGAGGCCTATTACCACGCAATTACGAAGCAGAAACATTCAAACTCTAACTACACTAATTGCACTCCCTTTAAACCAGGAGAGTTTATTTCAAACACAAACCAACAACTAATCTTATTTGAAGACCAGTCAGCTGCAAGCAACTGCAATGCCAACAGTCACTCTTTGATTCGGAGAACACTAACAATGAGTTCAAAAGTGATTTGAAAGATTTATACATTAAATTGATATTCATTACTGTTTTTCCTTTATAGATGGACCAGTCTCGAATTTTAAATGCAGCTCGTGCTCAATCCATGTTTGTAATACTTACATATCCAATTAAGAGCATGATAATTAGGGGTGTTCATGGCCGGTTTCGGTTCGGTTTTGTGTCAAACAAAAACCGAAACCAGCAAGGTCGGTTTTTCAATTATTTTTCCATAACCGTTCAGTTTACCGCCGGTTCGGTTTTACTCGGTTTTCTCTCAGTTTCGGTTTTCCAACGGGTTTCGGTTAACCGTTTGGAAAACTAAAATTTAAAAAAAAAAATCAAAAAAATCAAAATAAATAAATAAATAATTTTTTTTAAAAGAAAGTGGATTCTTCCATAACTAGAAGAAAATTCTTCCATAACTAGAAGAGAACTAGGGTTAGAAAGTTAGGGTGGGATTATATATCAAGGGTAATGAAGGGTTCATTTAGATCTATCAAAAACTAGATCAAGGGTCTTAAATAGTCGGTTTTCCATGGTATAACGGTTCGGTTTTTGGCTAAACCAAAACCGAAACCGTGACTACCGGTTTCCATACTTTTTTTCCATAACCGTTCCATTAGTAAACGGTTCTGTTCTGTTTTGGTCAATTCGATTCGGTTTTGGCGGGTTTCCACGTACAGCCCTAGTGATAATTGTAGTTGTTTTAGATTGGGAAGAAAAATAATGGAAAGAACTAATGGAATGTCTGCTTTTACTTGATGGCGTCAAGGCGGTCCCAACCTCCATACCACCTTTCAGTGTTTTTTGAAGTCATTGATTCGTGAAACACATCCAGTGATTGGAGTTATTTTGTAAGTCATCGATGGCCCGTCGTAAACCAGAAAATGGAGGACTTCACAGAACCGATACTCCAAAACTGCAAAAGATTGGGACTAGCATATATATGGAAGTTGAGCTTCGAAGGTTGACATGGTTGGATCAGAAGTTGGCAGAGGTAGAAAATGCAAGCCCGACTCTTTTAGGGGACGAACCAGCCAGTTCCGTGTCCTCAAGGTATAAATTTCATTTCTTCATGTTTTTTAGATGAAAGGTAATATTCAAACTTGAACTTGTCTCAACCTCTCTTAGTTCAAAACCTTCTTCACCCACTCTTTGTTTGGTTTGAAGTATCAGGGAACAACCAGCAAAGAAGGCAACATCGAGATTTACAACACAGGAACTCGAAATGCTCTACATGAAATAGGATGTCCCAGCAGGTGGCCAACATAGGAGGCTGCATCTAGTGAATAAGTTATGCACAGACCCACATGATATGCTACACAACAAAGAGAGTGCTGAAATCATCGCAAAACTAGTTGGATTTTTTTAATCTGGAGAACATAACAAAGGAGATGTTTGAGCTTAACTTTGCTTTACCCCTTCTGATAAGAAGCCATGGATGGGTTGGAATCTGATCTCAAACCTACTTCAACATTTGTAAAAAAAAAGGTTTCATTGCATTCTCGAATTCTTTTGTATTCAATTTTTTGTTGAGTGAATGTCCTTACTACATATTTTGCGGTACCGATAAAAAATGTGTAACAAAAAAGTAAAAATGTATTAGCTTTCCATTTTTATTCATTTTTAGAACTCCTAGTCTAATTATTCATTTTTGTTATAAGACTTATCTTGGTTTTTTTTTTTTTATTAATTCATTAAACCTTGATACTGCTGGCACTGAAATCAATCAAAAAATGTCTACATAATCTATTATGCATCTATAAAAATGGATGCATAACCTGTTATGCAACTACGCATAATCTGTTATGCAATTGAAAAAATGGATGCATAATACATTATGTGGCCAATTTTTTATTAGCACTGAAATCAATAAAAAAATGACTGCATAATTTGTTATGCAGCTACAAAAAAGGTCGCATAACCTGTTATGCAGCTACAAAAATGGTTGTATAACTTGTTATGCAGTCGAGAAAATGCTTGCACAGTGTATTATGCATCCATTTTTTTGTTAAGCCTAAAATCAATAAAAAAAAATGGATGTATAATCTATTATGCAGTTAAAAAAATGGGATGCATAATAGATAATGCATCAAAAATTTTATTAGCACTGAAATCAACCAAAAAATTGTTGCATAACATATTATTCAGCTACAACACTATTGCATAACATGTTACACACTCGAGAAAATGACTGCATAACCTGTTATGCAGTTGAAAAAAACACTACAAACGCATTATGCATCCTTTATCTGTTGGAATGTTATTTTTCAAGCATTTACGTAATTTTATTCAATATATGATTGCATAATATATATACATCCTTTGTGGTGGATGCATAATTCGTTATGCATCATCTTCTTTTTAGGAATGTTATTTTTTAGGTCTACACATCGTTTTAATGGTTGCATAACCAAATTAGTGGATGCATGAACCAAAATATGGTTGCATAATGTGTTATGCATCCTTTGTGGTGGATGCATAACTCGTTATGCATCATTTGTTTTTTTGGAATGCTATTTCTTAGGCATATACATCATTTTAGTGGTTGCATAACCAAATTAGTAGATGCATAAACCAAAATATGGATGCACAATATGTTATGCATACTTGGTGGTGGCTGCATAATTCGTTATACATCTTTTGTGATGTCTGCATAATATGTTATGCATCATCTGTAGTGGTTGCATAATGGTTATGTATCTCAAGATACGGTTTTTTAGATATGTTATATTCTAGTTTGCGTATCAATTATACACTTGAAAAAACAGGATGCATAACGAGTTATGCAGACACTTTACAAAAGGGAGAGAAAAATCCGAGATTTCTTTACAATACAATAAGGATACTTGTGTCTTCTTTTTTTTTTATAATTTCAAATAATTATGGGTCTATAATAACTAAGAATATTTTGGGTTTGTGAATAAGAAAAAGAAAAATTTAAGTCTGAGACTAAAATTCCTTTATTAAAATTTTAAAGATTTAGGGAATCCAAGCCCATTTAATCCGTATATATTGAACTATGAATAATTTATATGGGTTGGATTATAGCAATTTGGGCAAGCTCATGAGGTGAACTAGGCAGTGGTGGAAAAGAGAAAAAAAATGATGGAAAAAGTAAGACATGTTAAATGGCGTGTCCTAGATAATTATGGATAACTCACCTCTAATAGGTCCCATTTACTACTCTATGTGCATGACACAAATGCTAATACGTGTCTTATGAATACTAAAGTAATTTTAAGTGATATGAATCATCACTCTTAGTATTTACTATAATTACCCGCTTGGGTACTTATATCCGAGAGGGGGGACATAAGGATGTGTACTGTGTACAAATTTAAAGAGAAATATCATTCTTTACTTTTCGGCTCCACTTGCTCTTCCACTTTCTATCTACAGATACAGTTAGTCACTTCATATGATTGTATAGTAAAGTGAACGTAATTAATGTTTGCTAGATGAGATAATGTATAACAAGACCGTAAAAAATAGAACGGCGGTTCAAATGAAGATCAACAGGAACTATGTTTTGACATGATTTTCAATGCGTACGGCACATGTTACAATCTCAATATATAGCAAAGGGTATATCTTCATTTCTTCGAGAGTTTGTGTTCCAATTTTTTGGGATGGTCGGCAACTCCCCGTTTTACGGGCTGATGCCAAAAGTTTCGGCTTGGCTGAACCCTGTTTTATTTTATTTTTACTTCTTATGGTAAATATACGTGTTATTGATGCTTCTTATGACAAAATTACAAAAACTATTCAGATTGGGCTACTTTTTGCGTGACTGCAGGAAAATGTCATTGAGTCTGGGGAAAATACATCCATGAGGGCGGAGTTGTCCGCATTCGAGTCACCCTGTGTATATCGGATAAATCAGGGGATTGTAAGAGAAATAAGACTATCTTTTGATCTTGTCGGTTTCTTGTGGAACCGACACTTCAACAAACTGAAATCACGAGTTACTGAAGGCACCTGATGAATTACTTGGGGCTTCCACTTTTCAAATAGTACTTAAGGCACCAACTTCATAGATAAGGGCTACTGTCATCTTCACCACTTTTCAAATACGTGAAAATTAGGGTATATGTGTTAGATCTTTGTTGTTGCGTTAATGGGGCTGGAGATGGCTCGAGGTATGGACTGACTTTAGGGTTGCAATAGAAGATGGTGGTGACGCTGTTGATGGATGATAATGGCAGTGAGACGAAGGTGGAGTTGAATCTGTGTTCGGGATTGGTGATGATAGTCATAGAGTGTATATGAAATTTATGCAAGTTAGTTCACATCAAAAAGAAACTTTGTTTCTCCACTCCAGTCGTATGCTGATAAATCTTACTTTCAGCAATTAGAATACCAAGTTTGTGCAAGAAAAAAAAATAAGTTCAAATTGACACTAATGCTATTCATAAAAGCTCATTTTGTTCCGACGCAAAGTTTAACTGTGCTTAACGCTGAGGCAGGAAACCATGTCAGACTAGTTTACAGCCATAGTAAAAGGAAATTCTGAAGAGCAGAAACTTGAACATGAAGCATATAACTGCGGACAATATTGTCAATTCTACAATAGAGTTAAAGAACAAAAACATAAACCAAATACAGAGGCAGTACTTGCCAAAATACCTCTATATAACTACGCATACTACCAAGAGAACACGTTTTATCATAAAACTATATTAAGCATCACTTTTGCTAGACTTCTTTTTCTTCTTCACTTCGCTGACTGTTTCAATAGAATCAATACTATCAAGTATAACATCCTTGCTCTTGCTCTTTTTCTTCTTGGCTATTCCGTTCTGCTCTGACTCAACTCCATTCTCCTGAGACTTGCGCTTCTCCTTTTTCTTCTTCTTCTTCTCAGTCCCCATATCTTCCTCTGAAGCATCTCCATTAGCTTTAGCTGCTGGTTTGTCCTCTTCCATAGGCTCTATATCACCTTTTGACTTCTTTTTCTTGCTGCTCTTCTTTGCTGAAGCTCCATCTTCTATATCCATGTCAGTTTTCTCTTCATCTGTGAATTCATTTATGTAGAGTCAGTAACAAACTAGACTAGTAGAAGAACTGCCTTTCTATAGAATTGCAGAAACTCACTACATAAGAACAAATGTGTCCACTAAAACATTATAGGTGACAAATGACAGACCATATCTTTGAGCAAAATCCAATTATAAAGAAAAATAAGATAAAGAACAGCTGATCAGACACAGTGATCATTATAAAGCTGAATGGAGAGCATTCTAAGGATGAATGACGACTATTATCAAGCTGAATGGAAGGCACTGAAAGAATGAATGATGATTATTATAACGCTGAATGAAGTAGCTTATTAAGGATGAATGGTGATTATTATAAAGCTGAATGAAGAGCAATTTAAGGATGCAACAAAACATTAGATGCAGAATAAGCAACAAAAAATTTAAGAACGATCTTAGTCCAGAAATCAGCGTTCTTCCGCTCTCACCTTTATTGCTTTCAATGGCAGCTTTCATCATGTCAACATTCTTGCGAGGTGCAATACCCTTGTCATAGAAATCCAGTCTCTCTTCAACCTGCTCACGGAGCTTGTCCCCAAATGCAGTGGTGTTTGTCTCTGTTATTAGTGGTAATGTGTCAAACTAAATAAACGCCAAAATACAAACACAATACAAGTTTAGCATTTAGCAACACAATGAACTTACCTGAAAAGCAGTCAATGCGGGAAGCAATAGAACACTTGTTGGCAAGATAACGAGCCATACGACCTTTGTTCTTTGCAGATGCTCGTCCAATGAAAGATGAGTGGAAGATGAGACCATATTTTGGAGTGTTCCCTCGAGTTTTCAACGCTCTTTATACAAGAAAACCAAGAGACGTTAAACAAAGAAAAATACTACAAAAAATTACAGGAAAGATTTAAGAACAATAAATGACCAGCAGACTTGTGCAGGGAATCTAGTCATATGACCAAATATAAAACTATCTATGCAATAACATGTTGAGCCCAAGCAGAACTGAGGAAGAAAAACCAGTTTGTTTGTTTTTTGAAGCACAAAGAAAAACCAAATTAATCATACCTGAAGAGTGCTTTCTCTGCACCTAAAATCTGAAGAGTGGAGGAAGGACACTTGGCCAAATTTGTAAGACTCCCAGCATGAGAAATTAAACGAGCTCCAACCATTTCACCAATAAGAGAAGCCAAGTTTGGCGCAATGTCATTCATCTTATTCACTAGATACTCATGTAGATTCTTTCTGTATTGTGCGAGGTCCATCACTCTCTGGGCAAATTGCTTGACATTAATTAAGTCAATAACAGACAAATCCTGCCCTGCGAATAATGAATACTAGATGTCGGTGACTAGAAATAGAGAGAAAACATTGGTCTCCAAAGTAACATAATTTCACACTTACCCATGGATGATTTCGCTGCTTCCACAATCTCCTTTGCTTTGTCTTCGTCACCAAGTATCTCAGTTAATCCTGGGATCTTGTCCTCAGAAAGCTCAGACTTGTTCTCAACATATTTTGCAACTTTGGCATAAAGATAGTTATCATTTACAATCTTAACTAGTTCAGGGAAGTGCCACGAGTACCACTCTCTGAAGAAAGGAGCAGACAAACAACATTCGAACCATTCAGTTTAAAATGAACCAACATATGATTTTTATATAAGGAACATAAGAGCTTACATCCCTCTTAAAAAGTGACAAAACCGAAACATTTTAGCTACTCAATGGCACTAGATTAACTGGACACATGATATGAAAATCAGAAATAGCAATACATCGTTACATGTATGAGCAAGCTTCAACAGCACACCTGATTCTCATGGAGAAAGTGTTGACATCTTTATCAAGAGTATCAAGGAGGAAGATAGCTTGAATAACCATGTTATCAACCCGGTTGACATTGAACTTCACCTTAGCTCTGCTGTAACTATGAGCCAACCCAAGCTGAGCCTTATCCAAATCGGTGAGCTACAAAGCAAATGATAAAAAAAAACATTCAAAGCAAATGATAAAAAAAAAACATTCATAACCGCACTAACCATATTAAGAAAAAAGCAAAGAAACTTTTAGAGTGTGAGATTGAAGCTACAAACCTTAAGGTCACTAATGAACCTATCGAAATGAAAGCGCACACCGCGGATAAGTTCAAGAATAAATTCATTGCTTTGGCAGGGAATCTTAGTTTCTTCAAAGATATGTGACCCAATCTTTGGCTCAGCAACTCCCAGACTAAACTTAGGTTTCCTCCCTTCTTTAACTTTAGGTAAATTTAACTCCAAAAAATTTCTCAACTCTTCAGTCATAAGCCCTGCAAAACCCAATAAAAAACAAGCAATGAACTTAAATCTCCAAGCCACTGTACTCAAATACAATTATATACATAAAATAACTTCTAAATATAAGATTGATAGACCAGTCAGGGTTTGAGTTTTCCATTCAAGCTAGCTCATTTCATGAATGAACTTCAACATTTTAAATTCTGCACCCCCACGGCCACCACCACTCCAAAGAACCAGAACCAAAACTCCACCTGGTCCAACATCTACACCACCTCCTACCACATCCCCACAACCAGCAACAATGCCACCTCCTGCTTAAAAAGAGTGCTAGAGTTGGTGCTGACTGGGATGCAGAGGCTGAGTTGGTGGGATAGATGTTGTAAGAAGTATAGGAGCTTGTAAGGAGGTGGGGCTGGTGCAAGCAGATGAAAGGGTGCTGCGGCCTGAGGACTTGGAGGTGATGCTGGTCCTGGAGGTAGACTTAGTGTCGATGGTGGATGAAAGGTTTCGACTTTAGAACAGGTGGGGGCTTTGGACTTTGAAGCAGAAAGTGTCATTGCTGCATCTGGAGAACATAGAGGCGGAGACTTTGGGGTTTGATAGAGGTTTTGTGTTGATGTGAGTCTTGGAGTTAGTGGTGGGAGAGGTGCAGGAGTTACCTAAAACTCAATACCAGGGAAAAACTTGAAACAAAAACAAAACGAAGATTATACACAAAAACACCAACATAATACCGTTACTAAAACATACCCAACCTAATACAAATCCATAATAGCATCATTGAACTACTAAAAAAGAAAAAGAGTAAGAAAGATCACCTTCAGAGACAGCATTACACTGGTTTAGAGCATCTAAAGCAGAACCAAATGGTGAAAAAGCAGCAATCTTTACAACTTTACCAAACCTATTAAGATCAGTTACTGAATTTCTAACAGCTTCAGTGTTTTGTCCAATCTCATCTATACCATGAGCCTGAAACAATGAGTAACCAGATGCAGCTTCAAAGAGTAGATACAACGCCATTACAGAGGCGTTTGAAGAAGAAGAAAAGAATTTCTAGGGTTTATTTTTTTTCTTTCGGTATCTTCTCCCTCTCTTGTTATTGTTGAAGGTTTTTGTAGCCGACTTTACTAATGTTTACGATCTGTGAGCGAGTTTAGGGTTTTGGAACATGACAATGTTTATAATGTTACCCGTCCTATCATATTAAATAAACAAAATGTTTTCAACCGTTAATATAAATTTAGGGTTTGGATCATCCGATATTGACGGTCCATCTGCAAAAAGTGGGGCCCTGATAAGTCTTTCCCTCTCCTAGTCCAAAGAGCATTCAAGTGGGACGACCAAACCCAAAGAGTAAAGAGTAAAAAATTTGATATTTACTCCGTCTGAAACGTAACGGGCTGTGATTAAAATTTGATCGGGCGTAAGTTTAAACTAACGTCTGGCGTTGGGCGCATATATACAAGTATACATTTGTTGAAATTGTGTTTTACGGGCGTACGCCTGTGAAAATGTTTGGTTGGGGCGGACGCTGGATGAACGCTCGGTGGGAGGCGCAACCCAAAAGAACGTCTGATGATAGGCGCACGCTTAGCGGCACGTCCCAGCGACAGGCGTGTGTTTAGTCGAACGCCTGATGGGGCGTTATCCTAGCCAAACGCCCGATCACTTTCTACTCGTGCAGCTGGTACGTGTTTCAAAGAAGACGGACGCTCGTTTAAGAATACGTTTTACTCATCAGGCGCTTCCCTAGTTATACGCGCGTGTCACTAGGCGTTTATCTGGATGAACGTCTGATAGGGAAGAACTCCTCTTTAACAGACTCTCCACATTGGATTACTTAGTTGTCCTGCTAATCTTTTATCTTTATATTAGCAAACCAAAAAACAAATGAAAAAACAGTTTAAAGAGGACTAAGTTGCCAACAGAAACAAAATCGTAGGAATCCGTTGTTTGTTGATTTAATTGGAAAAAAAAATTATATTTATTACAACCTTTTATTAATTGTCAGTCAAAACCCTTATGTATTAAAAAAAACTGATCAGTTCACATTTTCTTAGAATCAGATAAAAGATGTTCAAATCTGTGTTTGAGACACTTGTAATGTTAATGTCAAAAGGAATGTTTTTTTTGTCTTTGTTAGTCGTCGTACATGATAAACTTTAGGCTTTTCTGCTTATAAACTCTGAATCCTTTCTACTTCAACAAGTGCAGTTTAAAACCCCACAAGGTGCTCTTTTAGGTGCATGCCTATAATAGGCGTTGTATTAGCGAGACGCCCAACACAGGTGTTAATCTTGGTGAATGCCTGATTACCAAGCGTGCTTCTGGCGTTACGCCCCGTTGAACGTGCTCTTGGATGAACGTTTGATGGGACGAAATTTTGGTTCACGCCTGAAAAATGAAACGCACGTCTAGTTAAACGCTTAGTACCAGATGGAAAGCCAGCGTCACATCTGGCACAAGACGCACGGCTAGATTAACGCTCCACCATAATATGGTTTGGTCCAGTTCTGGGATCATTTTTAATCTTAAACAGTAAAAATACTGGACCACAACCCAATTTTGGTCGCCCCACTGTGATTAAATTTAGACTGACCAAAGACCAAATTTGGGTTTGGTCCATGATTTAGTCGCACCATGGTGGGGTGCTATAAGGAACCCTAATGAACCACATCTGCATTAGAAGTCCGGTTCTGGCCTTGATTGCCATTTGGGTCTTTGATTCTGGTTCCATGACAGTTGCCTCTCTATTCATCGGCGATGTCTAGCCCTTCCGGTCATTTTTCTGTGGACTACGGACGGAGATTGGCCCTCGAGTGCAAAGGCAGAAGGGAGCTTGACTGCAAGACCCACCCGTCGAGCAGGGATGAAAGTCGGCCTTAGTGATCCGACGGTGCCGAGTGGAAGGGCCGTCGCTCAACGGATAAAAGTTACTCTCAAAGCTCAGACGTTGTTGACCATTACTAGCAAGCTTAATTGGGGAAACTAGCCTGGGAGCCCAGGGGGAATGCCCATTTGATATTTCTGCAACCATTTTGAGTTCCACGCAGTATGATGCCTTTAAGTTTAGGATCAGACACAATGAGGATCCAATAACCAACACATAAAGAGCACCATGAGACAGTTCTCCTTGTGAATATTTGAAGGTGGATGACATGGTATTACCATTGCTATTTTAACATTGATTTTAGTGTACTTTTCAGTACATAACACCAAGATGGACAAATAAATTTGATCTGACACCCAGAAAATGGCCACCTTTGGTCGAACTCTCACCATTTTTGTTTCATGCCAAAGATTTTCCATGGAAAGTTGTTCCCCAGGGATCACATTTTAGACTTTCAGACAGAAGAAACTCAACTGATCGAGGTTCTGAATCACAAAAAATACGTGATAATCTTCGAAAGAAGAGGATTTTGAATATGATGCTCAAAATTTCTGACAATGTGTACAAAAACTCTCCTTTTTATCGGATCTAGTAATTGAGGCTCAAAGTATGATTATAACATAGCAATATAGCATCAAGTGATGTATATTGTCCTACCCCAATGAGTCTTCTTTAACCAAATTTTTATTGAGATGAGAGATGACAAGATCAGCTGCTTCGCAACCAGAAGATATAGGCTTTCCGAGAGATACTCCGGTGCGATGGTTACCTATTGTGTCCACATCGAGAAGACAAATTAAATTAATATTGGAAAGCACCGGGAACAAAAGTAAACTACTAACTGGGGTAGATTCAAATGTGATCTACTCATCGTGATGACCTTGTGTAGCTACTAGTTGAGCAACTACCTGCATAAAAGAACTGTTGTAACGAGAGATCGAACGAGAACAATAATAGAGATCGAGACACAGAGATTTACGTGGTTTACTAATTGTTACGTTAGCTACATCCACAACAGAGAAAGCAGAGTTTTATCATAGAGTAGAATACTGAGTTACATATATTCTAGGTACAACGTATGTATATATATATGGCAAAAAAATAAACCCTAATTCGACTAAAAAACGAAAACGAATCCAACGATAATACATTACGTATTCAAGGCATATCAACAAATTTCCACCTTGATTTGAATCCTCCCAGCAACGGAAACAGATGCACCACGACAGTGCCAAAACCTTTCTCTGCCTCAGATGCCCCTAGACAAGGGCTCAGACTACTGACTTGTGATATTAAGCAATTCCAATCAATGTTGGAACTTGCTCTCAGGGACTGGCTTGGTGAACATGTCAGCAGGGTTATCAGCTGTCCCTACCTTCTTCACTTCAATTTTCTTCTCATTTCTCAGAAAGTGATACCTGGCATCAATGTGCTTCGTATTCTCATGATGGACTTGATCCTTGGTTAAGCATATTGCACTCAAGCTGTCATAATACACTATAGCCTGATCCTGATGTAGGCCTAGATCATTAACCAGCCCTTTTAACCAAATTCCCTCCTGAGCAGCTTTTGTCAAGGCCATATACTCTGCCTCTGTAGTAGACAAAGTAACTGTAGGTTGTAGAGTTGCCTTCCAGCTTACAACAGAACCTCTAAGAGTGAACACATAACCAGTCATAGATCTCCTACTGTCCACATCTCCAGCATAATCAGAATCTGAGAAACCAGCCACTAAACATCGGGTATCGTTCCCATAACAGAGACCGATATCTTAAGTACCTCTAAGATACCTGAAAATCCTCTTAACAGCTTGCCAATGTTCCTTCCCATGCTGAACCATAAACCGACTGACCACACTAACAACAAATGCTAAGTCTGGTCGAGTGCAGACCATAGCATACATCAGACTTCCAACTGCGCTAGCATATGGAACTCGAGATATGTACTCTTTCTCCTCATAAGTCTGAACCGTATACATTCCCAACTTGTTGTTAGATGATATTGGAGTATCTATAGGCTTGGCTGAATACATTCCAAACCTGCTCAAAATCTTTTTGATGTACCCTTCCTGTGATAGGAAAAGCTTTCTCTTCTTCCTATCCCTATAGATTTCTACTCCCAGAATTTTCCGAGCAGCACCCAGATCTTTCATCTCAAACTCCGCACTGAGAGACCCCTTCAGCTTCTGAATATCTGACTTATTCTGAGCAGCAATCAGCATATCATCAACATAAATCCACTGTGATAACTCGTTTCCAGATACTGCAGCCTTGTAGGTGGACGGCTCGTGATCCTCCACCTCCTCGGCCACCTGCAATGCATAACCCACCAAATCGTCAAACCTGTACCTTGCTGGAGGTTTTATTCCAACCCTTTTAGGTCGGTCTGTAGCAATGCTCTGATGTTCAACTTCCTCTGGTGGTGCATTCTCAGACTCATCTGCATCTTGCTCTTCGGTAACTGATGGTGGTAGTTGGTCGTCAACCAACTTAGGTGCCTGATTCTCCTCTGGAATGAATTGTACCTCCACCTCCTCAACAACAACCTCATTTTCTGTGACTTTTGAACCCTGTAATACATACAAAGTTCCATGTTTGACACCTTTCAGAATCACATCAGAACCTTTGCAAACATGCAAACCTCCACCTTCACATTTGAAACTGAAACCCTTGCTGTCTAGCAGACTCAAGGATATCACATTCTTTTTCAAGAGTGGCACATGCCTGACTTCCTTCAATGTGCATAGCCTCCCATCATGTGTCCTAAACCTGATTGAGCCGATTCCAACCACCTTGCAGACAGACCCGTTTTCCATAGAGACACTGCCCCCATCTGCACGGTTGTACGTAGTAAATAACTCTCTTTTGTGACATATATGGTAGGACGCCCCAGAGTCAAGGAACCACTCATCAGACTGATGTGTGTAATCATCTGTTAGCAGAACAAAATCTCCCTCTGAAGTGTTTCCACATTCAGCTAATGCTGCAGATCCAGAGTTATGTTCTTGTTGCTTATTCTTCTTAGGACATTCCGACTTCCAATGACCTTTCTCCTTACAGTAGGCACATACGTCTTTTGGTAATTTATAGCCGGAATTTTTCTTGCCATTCTTACCGTCCTTGCTTTCTTTTTCCATCAACACGGAAGCCTGATTTTCTGTACCTGTTCCAGCAGCCTTATGCCACATCTCCCTGGTATGAAGAGACGACCTAACCTCTTCCAGCGTTATAGTGTCTTTTCCGGCAATAAAAGACTCTCTAAAATTCTCATACGACGGAGGCAGAGACACCTGCAACATTAAGGCAGCATCATCATCTTCCACCACCTCATCAATATTACGCAATTCAAGCAGAATAGTATTAACTTGATCTAGGTGATCTCTAAGAGGCATACCTTCAGACATGCGCAGACTGAAAAGACGTTGCTTCAGCATCGATTTGTTAGTCAGCGATTTCGTCATGTAGAGACTTTCCAACTTTAACCACAAAGCGGCGGCCTTTTCCTAATCTGCGACTTCAGTGATTACGTCGTCCGCGAGACACAGCATAATCGTTGAGTGAGCCTTCTCCTCCATAGTCGCATACTCAGCGGTGGATGTATCTGCGCCCTTCTTATCCGAAGCTAAAGGCAACCAAAGACCTTGTTGCTTCAACAAAGCCCGCATCTTGATTTGCCACAGACTAAAACTATTTCTCCCGGTAAACCTGTCGATCTTCATCATGGATCCGGACATCGTTCTCGACGGAAATCGAACCTCGCTCTGATACCAGTTTGTTGTAACGAGAGATCGAACGAGAACAATAATAGAGATCGAGACACATAGATTTACGTGGTTCACTAACTGTTACGTTAGCTACATCCACAACAAATAAAGCAGAGCTTTATTATAGAGTAGAATACTGAGTTACATATATTCTAGGTACAACGTATGTATATATATAGGGCAAAGAAATAAACCCTAATTTGACTAGAAAACGAAAACGAATCCAGCGATAATACATTACGTATTCAAGGCATATCAACAAGAACCCTGGAAGATTTCTTTCCATCTTTTCTATAGCTTCTATAACTAAGTTGTAGTCATGTCCATACAAGGGAAAGGCTTTACTCCAGTAGAAGTGGCTGCCATTCGAGAAACAGGAAGTTAGACATAGTCGACTCAAAGTTTTTCTGATTAAATAGAGCCTAGGTTCAGTATGACTGCAATCTAAATATTATGTCCACAGGTTCAAATATTAAGGTTGAGCTAAAAACCCAAGAAATAACGAGCTTAGTGAGGATTCACACTTCACAAATGTCGGCTCTCCTTCTGCACCCAACAACTTTCTGAGGTCTGAAGTAACAGTGTGCTTCAGCTCATCCCTGGGGATATGATTAAATATGTTTTGTCACCAAAATTGTAACAGTCGTTGAACTAAAGAAACAAAACAAATAATAGAATAATGGTGCTGATGATTTATTGCATAGGCTTGGGCATCACTTACAAATAAGCTTTAGCAAGCTCTGGATTCCTACTACCTCCAACAAACGTAGTATAGAGATACATGTCACTGGGGGCTCGATCAGGAAACATCATGGAAGAAAAGAGAGTACCTTGACTCGGCGATAAAAGGTTAAAATGATACAAATTAAGGTAGTTTAAGCAAGCGTTTAAGAAATGCTTGCCAAGGGTTTTCAAACCATTTTGTAGCTCTTTGAAAGGAACTAGAACACCAAATCCCTCAAGTGGTCTCTTGACGTTCTGCTTCTTATAGGCTGTAATTACTACCGAGAGTGGCAATAGGTGATCTGCATTGGAGGGACTATAATCATCAGTAACTAGTTAGCATGAGGTGAGTACAATAAACTTGATCAAGGTTACTATGCCATCTCTTATGCTGAAAGCATAAATTTAGTCTACCCAGATTCATCCAATTTATGGTTATATCCTGGGTAGGAAGTAGCTCATGAGCCAGTTACATTTGTGGTGCACTTCCTTGTGAAAAAATGCACACACACCATCCTGGTTGTCCTGGAGAACTGATTGATCAGACAGCTTACCTAACTGACAAAGCGACGTAGACGTAGTTTTAGTGCGTAGTAATATTCTCAGATCTGTACTCCACATTAAAATGTCCAATGTACATTGTTCTTAGCATGTGATTAATTATTATCAATCAGGAGGCAGGATTACTTACCTTGACCTTCGCATGTTTTAATCTTCATTTCTCTCAAATTACATAGAGGAGCCTGAAATCATAACGGCCTTATCAAGAGAAATTGAATGACAAATAGGTTGTGAGAGAGTTTATTGAGAGGTTAAAATTAAAACTGAAACAAGTTTTGAAGTTTAAAATGGGAAGAAATTGCAGAAATTCCAATCATATGACAGTTCAGAAACAAGCACAGGTAACTCCAACTCATGCTCGATGTGATAAATCAAAAGTGCCAGTCAATATCTAGGCTTACTCACGGTCATAATGACTGCATCAAAAGATTGGTGTGCAGAGGGATCGCCTGTCTTATGGTTAGTGGCATAAGAAAGTGACCAGTTATTTGATGGAGATATATCATCACCGTTATACGATAATGATAGCACCTTTGATTTCAGTTTCAAATCATCTCCAACAATTTTGGGTTTTGCTACATATTTTGGGTTTTTGCTAGTTTATATTATTATAAATTTTGTGTGTTTGTATAATCCAACAATACATATGGGTTTCTATTCAAACATTATCAAATCACTTTTTTCTTTCGGTACATATCAATATGTACTATTGGATCATGCACAACAAAAAGGAATATAAACGACACAAACATTTGTGATGCTTTTACCAGGTACATATCAATATATACGATTAGATCATACATAAACTGGTATTCAAGCGTAAACTAGATTTTTACCCAGTACACATTGGTATGTACAGTAGGATCATACATATAAATACATATTGTGGGATCATACACTTTTTCCTTCAGTACATATTGATGTGTATTGTTGGATCGTCTGGAATTGAACCCGCGTGTGGTGGATTCACAATCCACTGCCTTGATCCACTTGGCTATATCTGTCCCTAATATTTAGATTATTTATTATCTTTATTAATACTTAGCTCGTTCTTAATTCTTAGGTGAAATAATTCTTCTATAACTTAAGTGACACAATAAAAGTTTTTTATATTCTTTTATTAACTGATTTATGTATTGGGATTCATTCCCTTCATTGTAGGGAACTAATGATACATATCAATATGTACCATGGGATCATACACTTTTTCCTTCAGTACATATTGATATGTACTGTTGGATCATACATATCGATATATATTGTTCTTGGCGACTAACAAAAATCTTTTTCTCATTCTATAACAAGGTTTTTTATTTGTTTTTGTTGACGATTTTTGATTAATTTTTCTTTTCAAAACTATTTTTTTGATGATTTTAATTTCGTTTTTGTTTGATGATTTTGCTTTTGGTTTTTCGGATAATAATTTAAGAAGATAGATGATCTTGATCAGAAGGAATCAGATATGATAAATATTTTTGATTTTGTTTTGTCTTTTTCCCTTTTTATGCCATAATAATGTTGAGATTCATGTGGTTTTGATATGTTATCAGTTTTGCGAATTGGTTTTGAAGACGTGGTTGGTTCACCCTTGAATGGTGATGGAAAATGAAGTAATTTTCACTCTTCAAATCTTTTTTGGACCTTCGGGTAACTAGTTTTTCCTGATGGACTATAAAATAAATAGTAGATGAGTTTTTAGACCATTCAACAAATTTTCTTTAAAAAACCCCTTCAAATGATTTTATTTTTTGTAAGATATTTCCTTTTTTGAAGTCATGTTATGATGTAGGCTACGTGCAAATGAAATCTATTTCTAACAATATCTTTTTAGGAAAAAAAACTTTACTTTTTCATGTCCGAACACGAACAATGATACTTAAATATGTCATATGTGATTTGTGTGTGCAAGTGTGACTGATGAATGCAAATGTCTTATAAATGTAAATGTTACTTATCTTGCGGCTCTTCTTATATTTCCCATGTGGAATCGCGGATGCTATTTTTCGGAGATTTCTTGGTGCTTCCTTGGGCGAAGCTACTTCTCCGTTGTTTTTCGGATCGTGATGGCTCCGTCAGAGCTTTCTAGCATTGCCCATATATATTGTTTAACAGGTATGCCTACCGCAATTGCTCACTTAATTATAAGGGATACAAAGCTTATCTGGGTAGTAATATAATTATCCTTTAAATACGCATACTGTAACTTTCCATTCGCGAAATTTGACAAAAAAATTTGAAAAATTAATATTGACTACCTCCGGTATACGAACTACACGTGTTGACCTTAGCTTTTCAATGTTATTCCAAGCTAATATACGGATCAAATATGTTTTACGGACGTACCTACGTATTTTTGAAACGTCACCTTATATTTTTGAATAATAAGAATTGGGTATTTTAAAAGTCATGTTTTTCTTGCATGAGTTGAAGAGTAATAAAGAGATTGGTAATTTTTTATTATAAATCTACTTATCTATGAGAGCTTTGAGTGCGATCTTTGGATGAGTTTTCATGCATGTGTTTCTCAAATAGAGAACTCACAAAATAACTTATTTTGCCATGATCTTATTGAAGTAAATAACAAATAGTAAAATGACCGAAAAGGAATATCATATATAAAATAGGGTTGAAAGAAAGTAAAGTAAGCGCTGTAAAAAGACAAGTGGAATGTAAAAGACTTGAAAACAGTAAAGGAGATCAGACTACCATAACTAATAAAAAAAATTCCTGATTGCATAAGGTTGAGTCGAGCTTCCCCTTAGTCAGCGCTAAAATATAGTTGCTAAAAAACTACCAACCATACCCAAGTAGAGATAAACTCACTACTAAGCTAGAACATAGGAGAAAGAATTTATACTTTATTGATAGAATCTTTGAGTTGGGGTCAAGTTAGGATCCTTAGCTTTGAGGTTAAAGTTATATATTTATAGGCTCGAGGAGGTACCTCCTCAATGATCCAATATTCTATAAGAGAATATATTTACTAAATTACGTACATCTATATTATTTATAGACTTGGACCTGGGCTTGACACTTATATTAATACTAGTCCTTTATGAAATATGCATGGTATCCACATCTTTTTCTGGTATAAGACTTGTGAAGATCTTAGGGGAGTTGCTCTCAACAATGTCATCTTAAACTGGGACTCTTTTTTCATAAGTTAAATTTCAGCCTTTTTAGCTTTCAAGGGTTGTTTTCTCTTTTGAGATTGGTTTGTTTTCTCTTTTAGTGGCAGGCCTTTCTAGTCCTTGTTCTTGGGTTGTATGCCGCCCTCTTTACTTACCTTTGGTAGACTCTTTCTATAAATTTTAATACATGCTGAAAAAAAAGATAAGTTTTGCTTAGCACTTAGTTATCTGCTATCACACATCTTTTTGGTAAAACTAATGCACTAAAAAATGGGTCATCATATCTAATATTAGATTTGAATAATATCATTTTGCTGCTTAAGCTCATATCTAAATTATCAATACTAACATTTTTTTATATATTTCTGATAATCAAAGGGAGCAATTAGATTATTATGCAAAAAATGAAACAAATTCACATTATATGTTCAGGCAATCAAATACCTCTTCTGATTGTTATCTATTTCATCAGAGTTAATATGGTTTCCCGGATAACGCTCGACTATCCTAACTAGTTATCTGCAAGTGAAAAGATAAGGGTATGAAACCCGCCATTTTTTCCGATTTAACCTATATCAGACACTTCTTGAGTGATCTTTTGGGAAAAGAAAAGATTAAAAAAAAAAAAACAATCTGTTTTTATTTTAGTTATAAATAAATAAACTTAAAATGTGGAAAGAAAAGTAAAGTAAAGAGAACAAAGATTTTATTAACGAATAAACTATAATCTGGTAGATTGTACACACCGAATTAACCAGCGCACCAATACTTAGCTATCTACCATGTTATAGAGAAACAGAACATTATAGTGGTTGTTCTTTTCTAGTACTATCTAGAGAATTTTGTACAACGTGGCTACTATAGTTCTTGATCTTGTCGTTAAACCTTGTTGTGCACCAATCAATAAATCTAAGTTGAGCATATTTTTTCAAATGATAATTCAAAGCACCCCTCCAAATTACTTTTGAAAACACGCACCCTAAGAAAAGGTGCCTGGATGTATCTAGTTCTCTAGTAATACACATTGGAAAACTGGTATTGACGGGAACCAGAGAAATAATTCTACTTCTATCAGGTAACTAAGTAGTCGTGCATTTTCAAAGGATTTTTATTTTATGTTATTTCTAGACATGATTCTAAAATTCCACAATTTATATCATTCGACAAGAGTCAGGCTTTCTATTGTAAATATAATTGTAAGTAGATCACTAGCACCTTGCCATTCCTGTACAAAAAACCATAAGAGGCTCGTGGGATTGACGAAACCAAATCCATTAATTTTGAACTAGATCAAACTATTTTTCTACTGGTTTGCAACGGTTTTAATATTATGAAAATTGTTATATATTGGTTTTGTTACGGTGAACTCTTAAACTAAACCGAAAACTGTTGGTTTAAACAAGTTAATACGAGTCATTAAATTATTTTATTTACAACATTTGTATCTTCGCTTAACCTAATTAATTCACAAATCCTTATTTTTCCCTATCGAATTTGTATTTCATGTCCACCAGGCAACAATACCACTTTCGCTTAAAATCTTCATGTAAAACCTTAGACAGGTTCGGTAATTGATAAGATTATTGTTATCACATGTTTATTCTCAAAAAATAGAATTGTTAGATATTTGGAATCGACAAACCTAATATTATTTTCTATTAACAGTTTTCAAAAACCAACGGCCAAACTATTTATAAAATGGCTTGGGACGATTTCAGAAATTTAAAAATTGTTATTTTTAGATTTAGTTGTGTCCAAAACTATACAAAACTGTACCATATATAGCCTTCGATCGATTATACTCGTGTATAGCTGGGAGGAGATCTACCCATCTATGTAAGATTCAGTCAAGATTCAAGAATACAGTCTTTCCATATATATATTTTCCCACATTGCGTAGCTAAGCAGGTGAAAAAAGACCAAAGTCCACGTTAATAATGAAAAGTGGCATGGATGAGAGGGAGCTTAGAGCAACTGCAGTGGACGATCAGACCAAAGAATAAACACCAGAAATGGTCTTTGGTCCGATTTTGTGAGACGCAACGGACGACTAAATGTAGTATTTGGTCCAAAAATTGAACAGTATCCGATCATGTTTAGTCAAGAAAAAGGTCCAAAACAGATATAGTCTGACGCTCATGTAAGACAGCGTTTTCCCAAAACGCCATTGTACGAGGACGTTTATAAACACAAACGTCATTTCTGAAAGACGTTTATCAAAACGTTTCTAAAGAACAACGTTTTTGAAACGTTGTATTAAAAGAGCGTTTCTGAATTGAAACGTTGTATTAAAAGAGCATTTTTGAAACGTTGTATTAAAACGACGTTTCTGAAACGTTGTATTAAACGTTTATTAAGAACAGCGTTTTTGAAACGTTGTATTAAAACAGCGTTTTCAAAATTAACGGTCCTCTACACCAACGTTTAGGCTTTCAAACGTTGTTATATGTGGGCGTTTTTTTTTGAAATGCTGTTTTAGAAGAGCGTTTGAGTTTTGACGCTACTTTACTAGGACGTTTTTCTATGTTTTATATCAAAACGCTTCAGTACAGTAACGTTTGACGTTTGAGTACATAACGTTTAACGTTTGACGCTTCATTTACAGGAGCGTATGTTTAAAACGCTAATCTAAATGAACGTCAAAAACATAACGTTTGTCTAGTTAAACGTCTGTGTAATATACGTCACTTTAATATAGCGTTTGATAATTAACGCTTATTTACAACAGCGTAATATCATATTTAGTCATGTTTTCGTTGCGTTTTTTTTTTTAAACGACCAAACAGATTTGGTCTTTGATCGATGGTCTGGTCCAACCGCTGCAGTTGCTCTTAGACATTCCCAACATGGGTGTATTAGATGAGACAAATGTGGTTAAGGGGTCCTTTCCAAAATTAAATACTAGTATAATCTTCATTGATCACAAGCTCCCATGACGTCTGAACCATGTTTATCAATTTCTTTCTTTAATCCATTTCCTTTTGCTTTTCCTTTCTAGTCAAGTACTTTAAAGGTACTGTCCGATGATATATACTCCAATTAGGTAAGTTTGAATCATAAAATTATTTATAACCGAGCTTCTTTTTTTTTTCAATAGACTACCATTGTTGAAAGAAAACAAGTTTCCAGGAATAAGAACTGATTGAGCAACAACAAATTCGACAGCCCAAGCAAGAGAATTCAATAATCCATGGTGCATACCAGCATAAAATTAAGTTAGAAATAGGAAAGGAGATAAAGTAGCATGTATTCTTAACACACTAATAATAATTGTTAACTAGAAATTACAGCTTTGTCATCACTTATCATAAAATCTTACATCTACACTTCTTACTTTTTCCTCTTGAAATTTTACAGCACTTTGTATATTAAACAATCACAAAAGAAATCAAATTTCATTTGAACAATATCTACGAGGCACATTTTTGTTTGTTGATATCTTCATTACAGTCTAAGTCAAGTGGTCCTGTCTGCTTTTTCTAACTCTAGTAGTAACAGCTTACCAGCAAACTACCATCAAAAGAAACGGACTACTAGTAGAAAACAAAAAGAAGGAAACACATATCATTTTCGCTCTATAACCCATAACAAAAACTGATTCAGTTTAGGGGGCTGGATGGGCACCCACTTGGTCTAAATATATTATTCAGTAATATATCCTTCTATAGAGATACCCCTGTTAATCAACTGTTATAACTGACTATTCCAACCGCATCGCCTGTACATTCTACTCGTTTCGTGGTAATAACGAATTAACCATAGACCTATATCAAATTTCGTCGGTTACAGTCAGTTGACATTGACTTCAGACAACGGACACTTCCTACATAAGATAGAAAATAGGGACCAAAGAAGTATTTCAAAACTTTTGTTGTTTTGCCATTGAGTCCCTTTCTTACTACTATTCATCACTATCTCTGATTCTCAAGCTTCCTTCGTCGACTGTAATAAGACAGTTTCTTTCTACTACCCAAAAATAACCTACCCCCATTAATATCTGTGGAAGCTCACTGCTCACATTCTCAAAATATATCACCATGTGGTTGCACTAAATGCTATACATTTCTCTCCCTCCCTCTCTCTCAACACTCTCTAGTCTCTCCATCAAAACCCAACTCTATTTTTTCAGCAAAACATTCATCTTATTAGATCTCTTCCCAAGGTTAGTGAGCTTTCTCTGCAAAATCTCTTTGTTTTCTACTATATAAAACATAATTATTATCTCTACAACCCAAAACAGACCATCTCTTTTTCTCTCTACAATTCTTGAACTCTGTTCATGAGTTTTGTCAAAACTTGTCTATCACCTGTGGAAGACAGTATCTTTCAAGACACAAACTAGAAAATTACTCCCACATTTTGTTCCTTCATTCAAACCATGAAAACTCACTAGTACTGAACTTGTTATGCTGTATTTACTCTGTTATCAAGATTTTGTATTGAGCTTATTTAAGATCTAGTAATTGCTTATTACTCTAATAAGCTCTTGACTAAGCTTTTTCAGTAGTTTCCCTTTGTGGGTTTAGTTTAAATTTGAGTAAAACTCAATATCTGCTGCGAAATCACTCAAAATGTATCTGTAGTAGTTCTGGTTTGATCCTAATTAGTATCTCAATCAGCGTAGACAGGTGTATGTAGTCTCTTTGGATGCTTATCTTCACGTTTTCAATGGGTCGGACGTTTAAGATTTTATGTGTTTTATGGTTATTTTTTGTCCGGGGCACACATGAACTTCAATCATCACAAACCCAAGTTCTTGAGCAACTAAGGAGGCATTTGGAGTACCCAAAACAATTGGAAGTATGGACTAATTACAGTGGAGATATCTGCTCCATACAATCTTCTTTGCAGTTGAGTCTTGTATGCGAGGGGAATTCAGTTACTGAGCTGAAAATTATGGGGGAAAGTTTAGCTAATAAGGTTAGTAACTTCTATGGTTTTGCGATTGCAAATCAAACATTATCCAGTGAATTCTCTGTTGATACATTCTTTACAACACTGTCAAGATTAAACAACTTGAGGACACTTAGTTTGATATCTTTAGGAATATGGGGACCGTTTCCGGATAAAATTCATAGGTTATACTCACTCGAGTTTCTTGATTTGAGTGCGAATTTTCTATATGGTTCGGTACCTCCTAAAATAGCAACAATGGGGAAGCTTCAAGTATTAACTCTAGATGGGAATTATTTCAATGAGACTGTTCCTGACTGGTTTGATTCGTTATCTAATTTGACGATTTTGAGTTTGAAAAGTAATCAGTTGAAGGGACCGTTCCCGTCTTCATTAGGTAAAATTAAGACGCTCACGGATCTTGGATTATGTCGTAATAACATCACAGGGAAGTTACCTGATCTTGGAGGGTTAACAAGCTTACATGTATTGGATTTGAGAGAGAATCAGATGGATTCTAGACTTCCTGTACTGCCCAAAGGGTTGGTCACAGTGCTTCTCAGTAAGAACTTGTTTGATGGTGAGATTCCACGACAATATGGTGAGCTAAATCAGCTTCAACACTTTGATTTGTCATTTAATATTCTCCGAGGAACTCCGCCTTCGTCTCTTTTCTCTCTGCCAAATATTAGTTTCTTAAATTTAGCTTCGAATATGTTGAGTGGGTCGCTTCCGTATCGTCTAAATTGTGGCCGTGTACTTGGTTATGTGGATATTTCTACCAATAAGTTTACAGGTGGATTACCTGCTTGCTTGAGAACTACATCAGATAAAAGAGTCATGAAAGTTGGTGGAAATTGCTTGTCTGTTGATACACAGCACCAGCATCCACAGTCATATTGTCAAAGTGTCCATGTAGACAAAGAATCCACATCTAGATTCAGACCTATAATAGTTTTAGTCGGTGTAATCATCGCCATTGTACTTCTCATATTACTTCTTGCTATCTGCTTGGTCATTTTGTGTAAAAGATGTCGAAGAGGATCATCTGAGCAGAATTTGTTGCCTAAAGCTGTGGAAGAGAACTCTATAACAGGATTCTCATCTGAGATGCTCACGAATGCAAGTATGTATTGTCATCTTATTACCTGTTCCGTTGGTTCATTCAACTTCAATTAAGGATTAGAAATTAGTGTACTAGTCTTTCTCAAGAGTTTGCTAACATGGTAGTTGCTTTGTTTTTCTTCCTTGGTTTGCATTCAGGGCTTATATCACAAGCGGCAAAGCTAGGGCAACAAGGTATCCCAACATATCGGTTGTTCACAGTAGAAGAGTTAAAGGAAGCCACAAACAACTTTGACCAATCTGCATTTTTAGGGGAGGGTTCAATTGGGAAGGTACATTCAAAACTCCAATGATGCTTTGAAATTTAAAAAATGCATACTTCATGGACCACTTAACCAATTGCTTGTCGAATGAACAACACTTATATTTTGACTTTCTCTTATTCATTTCCAGCTTTACAAGGGAAAGTTGGAAAATGGAACCTATGTGGCAGTTAGGTGTTTGGCGTTATTCAAGAGAGATTCAATTCGGAACCTGAAACTTCGTCTGGATTTGCTTTCGAAGCTCCGCCACCCACATCTGGTTTGCCTTTTAGGACATTGCATTGATGGTGGAGAAAGAGACGATTCCACTTGCAACAGAGTTTATCTTATCTATGAATATGTTCCCAGCGGAAGTCTTTATACATATATCTCCGGTAACTTTATATTAGTATTTCAACGCAAAACAAATTTCTTAATTCAGTTTCTAAATTTATGTATCTATTTCTATATAGTAATATCAACACAAATAGCGCCTGTCTTAACTTAGCAAGATAAATTTGCAGAGGTTTCAGAGAAGATCCTTGAATGGTCAGATAGATTGGCAGTTCTAATTGGAATTGCAAAGGCTGTGCATTTTCTGCATACTGGGATAATTCCTGGTTTCTTAAACAATCGACTGAAAGCAAATAATATTTTGCTCGACGAGCACCGTATTGCGAAAATTAGTGATTATGGGTTATCCATTATCACGAAGGAAATTGACAAACATGAGGTATGACTACAACTACGTTGAAAATACCTTTAGACCTTGCAATGAATCACAGTTTCAAGAGGTTGTAGTTCTAACATATATTCTGTTTACTTGAATTCCAGGCGAAAAAAGAAGCCAATAAATCATGGTAAGAAACTCTATTTCTCTGAGTAATTTCTTACAGAAATCTTTCTTTCTACTTTTTTCATCTTAAACATGGTGTTTGAGATCTTGCCAAATTTTGAAATTTGAAGCAAAACTGTAGGCTCTTCGCTCAAAGTTATTCAGTTGAGACATTTATCGGCTGGGAGAGTGTATTTGATTTTTATCAAGTCTCTGTGATGCTATAAGAACAACAAAGTTAATTACTTCTTTCGTTTCAAAAAAAGAGTTACTATCACTTTTTCATTTTAGTCTAAAAATAAGTTAAAATAAAAAAGTGATAGTAACTCTTTTTCTGAAACGGAGTTAGTATTTCTTAGCAGGATCTGACCCAATAACATTTGCTTTTCCAGGCAAACGACAGAGTTGGAGGATGATGTATATAGCTTTGGTTACATATTACTTGAAATGCTTGTTGGACCTACAGCTGCTGGAAGAGGAGAATCATATCTGTTGAATGAAATGGTAATCCTTAACTTCTATACCAATCACACTTTTGCCTAATGGTATGAAATTTACCCAAAAATGAAACACTCGTTTATTAGCCTCGATTGAGGGATAACTATATAAACTATCCATGTTGAAAATATTAATGAAGTGTCTCATATTTCACATGTTTTTGTAGACATCATTTAGCAGCCACGACGACCGAAGACGAATTGTGGATCCTATTGTACTCAGCTCTTCCACACAAGAGTCGTTATCGATTGTGATATCTATTACAAACAAGTGCATATCTCCAGAAGTATCGAGTCGTCCCTCTTTCGAAGATGTTCTATGGAACTTGCAGTATGCCGCCCAAGTTCAGGCAACAGCTGATGGTGACCAGAGACCAGATTCTGCAGCACAATAATGCTGAAAAAGTGTTCTAAACGAGTTAAATAAGAATTTTGCTTCTTCTCATTGATCAAGCTGACATGAAATGGGGGTGTTAACCATTGATCGATCATCGATCTTATTCATAACCCCTTGCTAATACCCAGATTATGGGGTTGTGGGTCTTTTTATACACAAACACATAAAATTTTCCTGTATTTGGGCTTGTATTTATTTTTGTTTCTTTTTAGTATTTATTGTTGAAACTGTAGTAGTAATAAAAGATAGGGAAATTTGCAGAAATACCCCCATCCCATAGGCTTTCGGGTAAATTTATCTCACTTATAGTAAAGTTTGGAGTTCGATTTGATTTGGAAGGTTTGTTCCACCAGAATATGGTTTTTTCTACTTTCCACCCCTAGTTTTCATATTTTCTATCCCTTCGTAATTTATAAAATCAGTTCATTTTTCAATTATGATTTTTCTTATTTACCAAAATCAATTCACTTTTTAATTATAATTTTTCTTATTTATCACATGTAAAAGTCAAATTACTGTGATTATTACCATTTTTATTTATCTTCTTCTTCAACGATATCCCGTTTTCTTTACACAAAATCATAACATAACCATCAAGTTGTAAACCCTAAATTAGATTTCTAATCAATTATGATGGTGTCTCTATTTTTTGATAATTATCATTTAATTTGTCGAGACATAGATGAATTAATTTGTGATTAATAGGTAAAAAAATATTGTTATTTAATTCATCGAGAGGAACTATGCTATGGTTTCTTAATCTCGTTTGAGATATTAGCTCAAAGATTTTCACTTGGCGACACACACAACAATGCTCTGGTTTCTTAATCTTGTTTGAGATATTAGCTCAAAGATTTTCACTTGGCGACACACACAACAACAATTTGAAATAGATTACATTTAGAAAAAGGAAGTTTAGACTAGATGACCGCGTGCAATGGGGAGAGGGGGTGGGGGTGGGGTGGGGTGGCGACCGAAGAAGAAAAAAAAACACAAACTACAAAACCAACAAGTGATACCTGCAACAACCACATCAACATTGTAATTTTTGTGAAAAGCAACAATGAGGAAGCTCTAACCACAACAATGAAATTTGTTTGAGATGTTGATCGTTTTAGAAAAGTGGTAAAACTAGTTCGTTCACTGAGACTTGTGAAGATTCGTTTTAGACCTGATTCTGATTTAAACTAGCAAATAAGTGAAAGATTGTATCAATATTGGAAAGAACTGAGACTCGGGATTCCACCAAAATCACCTATGAATGATTCCTACCATGATTCTTAACAATTATAACTCTTTTGTTGACTCTGTTTCTTTGTCAAAAGTAGATTTCTAAAACATTAACTGTAAACCGTAAGCATGATGCATCAAAATCTCTAAGTCCCAGCATACACCATAAAAAAAATCACAACTAATTAGTAAAAATCATAAATCAATTCAAAACCACTGCAAAAGTCATAAAGAATCAAAAATAATTTCCATTCATTCATGAAATATGGCTTCCTCTGCTAAACCAGTTATTGGGTTTAGCTCATCATGTTCAAAACACTCTCAAAAGATAGAAACATAGCTCAAAAGTGCTTGAAAAGAAGAAAAACAACAAAATAATGTAACTCGGTGAAACTGCAACGTTTATCAGCGTTACAGAGAGAAGCTTGTCACGGTTCTGGATTAGTTCTCGTTGCTAAAGAAATAGTAAAGAAATATTGTTCTATGGATCTTTAATTTGCAACTTTTTTCTTTTGTAGTTTTCTGGTCTTCTTCTTCCTCCTCGAGCAGCTTTCTTTTGTTTCTGAATTTTTTTCCCGAGCTCTCCCCCTTTTTATTTTCTTTGATCTCTTTGCTTTTATAGGTTTAAGAAACCCTAAGAATTAATCCTAAATCGATAAGGACTCCCATCTCAACAACTCCAATCCCGTGATAATCCAAATCAGAGAATAAAAATATTGTGCGGCAACAAAATCGACTTTCACCATTTTTCACGGCGAGAAAAACTCATATTTGACGTGTTTAAACCTATTTTGATTGTTTCTTTATTTTGATATATAAATATCCACTTGTTTTCCCACGAAACTCGTTTCTAACTAATCTCAAAAACTATCTTCATGCGAAGAAAATTTTCCCGCCATTTTATCATTTTCAAATGAAAGAGAAGGGGTGCCCTGATCCAAGAGTGGGGTGTTTTTATTATCTGCCTGGGCGCCTTCATCAATTTTTGAGCCAATTTTTTCACAAATGTTTATTTTCCAAAAACACCTACAAACACATAAAATACCAAAGTACCAATTAACAATATAGATAACTGAGGACAAATCAATCACAAAAAATATGTTTATCAGATACGGGTAGTTCAAATTTGCATTTCCTGTTTAAGATGCACAAAGTCCATAATACTAAAATTTAATACCACAATCATAGTATAACAGCAAACAATAACATAAAATCAGATACAACAATGTTACCTTTTTTTTTCCTGCCAAGGAAGTTGACTTCAATGACATTATGAGAGAAACTATTATCAATGAAACTTTAAGCAATGAAAAAGAGGTTTGTACATAGAAGAACAAACTTGTTTAGGACTCCTCCTAAAGCACAAGGAATGAGAATATTGTAATCATATACGAGTAACTCCTCTGGATCCATGACATCTCATCCACCAAAGTGCCAGTTTTATCTTTACGTGTGAGCAATGATGGGCTCTTATTTTCTTTGCTTCTTTGAAGATGGAGGCTCAGGTTGCGGCTCAGCCTGAGAAAAAAAAAATCATGAGTGAGATGAGATGGTAAAACAAGAAGGCCATCACTTGCTTGGGTAAGAAAACAACGATAGAAGAGCGATTTTCACCAGAAACACATAACGATCTATGTCCTACATGTTGAACATTGCCTCTTCCACAACATTTTAGTGCGATCAAAAGATATTAACACCAAAAAGGTAAAAATTAAGAAACATTTTCTTCTTGTTCGAAAGAAAGATTTGTAACAGATCCACTTGTACAACTTAAAGCGTGAGAAAACAAAGAGGAAAAAGTGCCTACACTAGTTGAAAGTTGCTCGTGAATGTAAGCCATTGACCTACACATAACACCGAGTGTATCTCTAGATACCTAAAATTTAACTTCTGATTCGCCTGAGATTGTTTCAGTGTCTTGTAGATGAAAAGGAAAAATATATACGTCATGTATGCCAATCTTTGTTTGGATAAGCACGACATTAAATATAGTTTCAAATAATAAATGTGCAAGACGATAAGAATCACAAAAGGTTCATACAAACTGAACCATGAAAACCTACATCTGGATCTTCATACCTTCAGATTGTATATAACAACCCTATTAGCTGGGGTGGATAGATGCTCACCAATGTAGGCTATAGATTTCAGCATGGGCTCCAATATGACCCTGGAGAGCTGAAACTTCACTTCTGACTCTCCCGAGGGACTCTTGCCATAATCATGCAACTGGAGTGAGAATAATTAAGGAAAACTTTGTAATCAAAACAAAAGGCAAGGATCACAAAATTCACAATAATTTGTCAAATTTAACAAAATCAACTCAAGTTGAGAGTCCAAAATGACCACAGACCCATTAATGTTTTCTTTACATCTTATAAGATAATGCATGCATGGTTACACTAAAATCTACTTTCAATGCAGCTTCAAACAGCTCAATACTGAGCTGTTAGACCCATGCCTCGCCTTATGAACTGTTAATTCATTTTTTTTTCCACTTACTATGATTGCAACAAAAATGAATAAGAAGTATATTCTAGAGGTATTCTTGGTGAAATGAAAACAAACAAAGACTTTTTCCTTATATAGAATACATCAAGTAATGAGTATCCAACATATAATGTTTTAGAGATAATGTGTTGTTCACAAAGGTCAGGATCAATGCACAACTAACATCATGTGGAGGAGCCATATCTAGTGAAAAGTAAAAGAAAAGGTGCAATGTGCATGTTTATAACTCTTCTAACGGATTGAACCATTACTTTTGAAATGGCTCGTAAGTGTTCACAAAAAGTTTTCAACTGTTCGTTTCAACACCAAGGTATATATGCTGGCAGTGGTTTACACTAAAAAGAATAGATCACACACGCCACTAGAACCATAACATATATACTCAAGGCTGGATGCTTTAATTCAACATTAGTTTTACTGGCTCAAATCAAATTGATGTTACAACTAGTAAAAGTCTTGCCGCGGATGGGTATTTTTGTTCCGCTTTGCAGGATAAAGAGGAACAAAAATAGGTTAAAGGACGACAAAGCAAATTAAAAGGAAATGTACCTGTTTATTCAGGCATGTCATGATAACACGAGTCTTCCTTGGCCTCAAATCCAAAGGAAAAATCTTCTTGTTTTTGTTTGCATCTTCTAATGCAGACCCCTACTTCTGAGAAATCAAAATAAGTACTTGCGCAACTGATAGCCTCGCCACCTTGCTGCATCCAAACACATAATACCAAAGTTATTTCACCAATCTTCCATTTTGTCTGTGTAGATCTTCCTATGTGTAATGGGCTTCAACAAACCGTAAATAAAGCAATTATTATGAGGACCCATTACCAAAAAATCGTGTTTAAACAAAATCCACTAATCAAAATCTCTTTAGAATCCTTAAACTACAATCAATTTCAAGGCACTTCAAGGCATTTTATCAAATAATGGGTGAGCATTGGCAAAAACGTAAGTGTTTCAAAATAGGTCAATAAACTATAACCTAGAATAAATTTTAAAATTCTAGAGTTCATGAATCATGATTGTTATATTGATAACCTCTGCAAACAACTATACATGATCATCTCCATGTTATAGAAAGTTTAAGAGGAAGTATGGACAGAAAGAAAAATTTAAAGGCTTGATAAACGAAATAGTTTTAAAGATGAAGAAATCATACCAATTCGCCTGCTTGTATATTGGAATTCGGAAGGAAGAAGAGTCTGTAAATTTGCAACAAAATCGATTGCACACTATGACTATACCCGTGTGTTGGTGCTGATACCTGAGTCGGGTTAAACTATATCTGCTGCTCGTCGTCTTCCAACCCGCGAAAAATCCAAATCAGATGTCTCTGTTTCTGCAGGAAGAAACAATTCTTCAACTGTAACTTTATTTTGACGAATTCGACTCAAACAAAAGATTAAATCACGGAAATGGATACCCATTTTGATCTTTCTGAATGAAATTGATGTAGAATTTGATATTGTTCTATGTTTTAAATAGATATTTCAAAATCAATTTTTTTTGTATTTTCAATGAATATGAAGTGAAATCGATCGATTCTGATTGATGTAATGGTTATTTCGAAGAATTATTGATAGGTAATTTGTTCGTTTGATTGTGTTTAAACGAATCCATGATCAATTTTTTCAATTGTCTGAATTTGTTCATGATTTTTAACAAACTGAAATTTTATTTTGATTTTTTTGTACATAAAATGTAACAAACATATTTGCATGAAATCGTCCCATATAGGGACTCCCCCTTCGGTCGTCCAACTAGAATATCTCATTAAGACATCAAATATAATCTAATCATGAAACAGTTGGAGGTCAAAATTGTAGTGCATCTCCGTGCTGCTAGATCTTTTTCATCTAGTAGCTATTTTTTTCTGTTAGTTAAGAGGTGGGACACATATATATACTTAGCTTGAGATCCTTCTCGTCCACCACCAACTGCAATCGAAGATGTTGTCCGGTGATGAAGAAGAGGGCGGAGGCGGTGTTAATAGAGAAAAAAAAGAGAGAAGTATAATTAGTTTGCTTAGGTTTTTTAGTGGTGGGTGGAATGAAGATACATGTAGGGTGTAAAAAACGAAGTCAAAATATTTGAAGATAGTATTTAGGATCTTTTAAAATTAATTTGGATGCTAAATAAGATAATTAGGGATGTGAATTAAGGTGGATGAGAATAGGAAAAATGGGGGTGGGAAATAGATAAAACCGATTTTTTTTGTAGTGTAGTAATCCAGTTTGTGACTACTTTTAAATGGATTCAGAAAGCCGATGATCAACTTCAAAAACAACTCTAATTCAACTACCATTCAGGTATGCATCTTATACTTGTGGTAGTGCAAACTATTGTTGAATAAATATCTCTGGGACAATATCCCTCGCCCCTAAACAACTGCGAAGACTTGAAGTTAGCCCTATACACCAATGTTTTAGAAAATTTGTTTTAAGTGGAAGGATACACGGTATAATTGAAGACTATTAGACAATAATCCAATCATTTTCCATTCAATTTGTGAGTAGAAGCGGGTTACAAATATTGACTCCAAGATACCATGAAGCTTTATAACAACCTTACCGCAATTGAAATCTCTCTTTAGTGAATGCCACTAATGAGGAAGCGTTTAATATCAAATGGACGCAGTTTTCTTATGTCAAGGATTGTATATACGATTTACCGGATTTGCAAAAAACTTTATGTGAATATATTCCTCGTTATCTTAATCGAGCAGTTGACGCTCTTGCAAAACTAGTTCGGAAATCTAATGTAACTAAAACATGGGATCTTCAACCTTCTGACTGTATAACAGAAAATATATCCCAATTTTGTAATCTTTAGTTTCTGTTTGATAAATTTTTGTTTCAAAAATAAATAAATAACGTTACCACATTTATACTTTATACTACTTTGATTCGACCAAGAACATATCAAAAATAGGATTTGTGATGATGCCAGGAGTTAAAATCTGCGGGCATCCAACTCAAAACCAATTGGCAATGAGTGGAGTGGTCGTTCCATATTATATTTTTAGTTTATTATAGGGATATTAGCAATGTGGGACTATTATCCTCCACACCAGGGAATGTGAAATAGAGTGAAAAGAAAGTATAAAAAACTTGAAAAACTTCTGAGTTTGGTAACATTCGATCCCATATAATTTTAGCTATAAAAAGTAGGCATCCACTGGAAATATATATTGATCTCCAAGAGGCATCCTTGGTATCTACTAAATCATGTCGTTAACAAAGATACTGTGGCCCAAGTGCGATAGCAAAACATATTGCATAAGGGAAGTATTTGATTAACACTTCCAACATTTAGGGTTTCGAATTAACACTAGGTTCCGAATCCACTTTATTTAATGGTTTTGAAACCACATTGGTCCCTAAACCAAAATGTATATGATTTCCAAACATGATCATTCTGAAATATGTTAGTAACCGTCGAACTCAGGAGAAACTATCTTGTAACTTGTTTTTGGTTTCGAAACCACACTTCCGAGGGTCTGAAACCATGATGGAAACTTGTATAGTTTGATGCGCATATCTTTAGTATGTTTTCAGATATTCTTTTTTATGTTTAAGGAACTATGTCTACACATTTTGACTTGACATAAACTTATTTTAGGCATGTTAGTAGGTGCATACTTAGGGAAGAAGATAGGTTTTGTTTGTTGAGGCAGTAATTTCAGAACACTATTCCAGGCGAGTATGGTAACTTTGGAGCCAAGTTTGGAAATGTGCAAGGAATATGATCGTTGACCAAGTAAACCTCAAGGTTGAAAGCTTAAACATTCTAACCTTCAAAAATAAGGCTACACCTTTTGGTGGAAAAGGCATTCACTATTGTTTGTGGGTAAAAACGAATTAAAGGGTAATTTAGGAAAAATGGAGTGAACATGTGATAATTCGCCGATCCTTAAATATTTGTATTGTTGAAGTACTTTATTTAGATTCGAGTGATCAATCTGTACAATCCTGGACTAGACCAAGCAATGGTCGTTCCAATCTTGCTTCAGTCACATAAGAGAAGGAGAAGGGTTGCTCTTAGGGAGGGAAGCGAGAGAAGGATTTAGGTCAAAGTTTCAGACTCAGTGGGATGTAATTGGTGTGAATAGCTATGAACAATTCTCTGTATGAGAAAGTTAAAAAATCGAGTTGTTCGATTTGAATTGTTCTGTATTAGACTTATACTTGGAATTTTCCTGTTCCAACTTGATTCCGAGTTCGACCTCCTCATTTCAATAGATTAAGAAATCTATTTTATAGTCATAGCTATTGTAATTGTTCACCTGAACTCTTCTCTCAAAAAGTGTCGATGGTTGAGTAATGGTGAAGTGGAGATGGTGGAGAAAGTGTTGACAACTGCTCCCCACTTCAATTAACGTTGAATGGACGGTTGCTCAACTTACCACTCCTTTACTCAACTGCTGATTGAACTTTCCAGAGTTTTTTCTGTAGTGGATGCGCTGCTGCACCATATGTTGTAGACCACCATACCAATACTCTAGTGAATATCCCCAAATTTATGACATTTGATGTCTCGTGTAAATTTTGTAGTATTGAGTACTATTAATAATATTAAGTCGAATGAGACTTACTTAGTCTTTTGATTGAAGACATGTCTTGCTTGACTAGGCTGATGAGACTTGATAGACTAAAATAACATAAAATATGTAGTTATTTTACTTATGAAGAACAATATGTTCAACTAGGTCAATTTGCATTGACATGTTTATTTTTTAAAAATAAGTGTATGATGTTGAGCATGAGAAAATGTGTGTATGAGTGTGAGGCCACATATAAAAATATATGAGTGTGAGGCCACATATATGAGTGAGGCCTAGTATGGCCTTTGATAGAAAAATTGGGGGTTTAAAGCTTGTATTTGTGAAGCAGACCCAAATAGGCAAACATTAGGTGCTAACGCTAAAACTCTTTAGTTCAAAGGATTAACTAAGCCTCCTTAGTTGAAAGGAGTGTACTAAGTTGTACGAGTTTTTCTTATGAAACACGAGCTTGCCTATTTGAACTAAGACACACAAGTTTAGGGTAAAAAAATAAAATGCTTAGTTTTGGTCGAAGAAGCAAGAAATACACGTTTTACTTTTTGCACTATGACACACAAGTTAAGGGCAAAAATGGTAAAACGCCTTGTTTGGACAAGAGAGGTAGGACGCGCACGTTTTACTCTTTGCAATAAGACACACAAGTTGAGGGTAAAATAGTAACACGCCTTTAGTTTGGACAAGAGCATAAGACACGTGAGTTTAGCCTTTGAACTAAGACATACGAGATTAGCTCTTGTAACTAATGCGCACAAGTTGAGGGAAAAAGAGTAAAACGTCTCAGTTTGGTTTCAAAGACAAAGATGCACGAGTTTTACTTTTGAACTAAGGCTCACAAGTTGAGGGAAAAAAGGGTAAAACACCTTGTATGGACAAGAGAGGTAGGACGCGCACGTTTTACTCTTTGCACTAAGGCACACAAGTTGAGGGTGAAAGAGTAAAATACTTTTAGTTTGGTTCTTTGAGACGAAGGGGCACATGTTTTGAAGCCTAAGAAGGACAAGCTTTGTATCCTAAGCAGGACAATCTTTGTCTCACCTAACATGGACAAGGTAAGGGGGCATCAACCCCTGGGAGTTGGACACACAAGAGAATTCTTGTGAAATTTCGTCATCAGAAAATTCAGATTTAGGGTTTTCGTTGAAAACGCTGTAAAATCTTCATATGGAGGCCGTTTTCGATGATTTACCCCAAAATTTTTGATTCCCAAAAGACTATCTATATCACAACTCGAAATTATTTGAGTTTTGAGTTCGTTAAGGGCCTCAAAAAGACAAAACAGACAAAAGTTAGGAAGAATTCAGGAATTTTTCAGCTGCAACTTAGTTGAATGTTTTGATCATATCTCTTAGATCGTTTGTCCGATTGATATGATTTTTTAGTATGTTGTAGAGGGAATCCATACAAAGAGTTTGGTATATAATTTATCCCTTGATTCATTACCAATTGCTCCCAGCTAGTGACTTTGTCTAGGGCAGTGCAAAATTGCACTTGACGAGCTTAGTGTAAAAATGCCTTTTAGGCCTCTGGACCATTTGCTTGCGTCTTGGATGTTAGATAATGAATATTCATGTCATTAATTCACTTGTAGAATTATAGAATGTTTGGTAATGGCATAGTAAGCACCAGTGTCATTCTGATGATTTAATTCATTCAGTAATTTTAATCGTATGTGTAGTTGTCCATACATATAGAGAAGGTACATGGATAATCGCATGAGTGAGGACATGCATAAGCGCCTGCCTAAAACTCTTTGCAAAATTTTAAAAATTAATATTTTCTCACACTCGAGTCTTGAGATATATTTTACTATTTTATCCCTGTCAAAAATCCATCATCTACAACTTTGTTTAGAAAAAAATTAAGCATACAAGCTTAAGAAAATAAGTATTCATAATCCCGAGACCTAGTGCCGGTCTGTGAGGGATTATTTGTCAAGCTCTGAAGATTGACTTTGGCACTTTGTGAATTTAATGAATTACCAACCTTAAGGGTAGAATTTACATGTATTGATTAATCAAGAAACTTTATTTATATAGTATCGAGCATACAAGCATTGATTCATATTACTTAGCATATTAAAACTAAGTGTCCTTAAGGTATATCTATTAACTTTTCGAAGCCTAAAAATTTGGAGAACAACATCCTGGTTGAGCATTAATATATATGCTCGGAGACAGGGGTGAATCCAACGGGGGCTTATGGAGTCACAATGCCCCAAAGAATTTTGAAATTATAAAAAAACCTTATTCTTAATATCCTTAATGTCAAATTTTATTCTAGCCCCTATAACATTTTGAAAATAAATAAATATCCATATATTTTCATACAATGTATAATTTTTATACTAACTCAAATGCATTGTGCATATTCCCATTATCTCCGTGAGATTTGAAAACATACCTAAAATTAAAGAGTAGTAGCTTACTTTATGTTATAACGTTGCGACATTTTATACAATATTAATTTTGTATCCGAGTATGAATTATTCTCCTGAGAAGCCCCCAGTAGACTATTGTTCTAGATTCACCACTACTTAGAGGCTAGAAGCATCCTGGTTGAACGAAAATTAATACGCTCGGAGACCAGAGTAGTTTTAAGTCTTCTCGGCGGTCTGGGGGAACAACACATAGGTTATAAAAGATGAGCGATAATTTATACGTTGGAACGAGGTAACTGGAATTGGACTCGTTGGGTTGCAATAGGTAGCCGAAATTGTTAATTGTAATTATGTATCTAGTGATTATCTCTTATAGTTTATGTGTATAAACTACATATACTTAATATCAAATGCATGTTTATATTTGCTACAAAATTCCTGCATATTACCTTGTATTATGATTGTTTTCTAGTTTATGTGTTTTATTAGATGAATAATTCAAAAATGAGCTACAAAGTGTTAAAATGAGCAAGGAAGTGGAGTACTACAAAGGAAGAAGGACCAAAGACGAAGTGTAACTCGTTCATATCCAGAATTTTATCTCATCATCTTGTAGAGAATGAAGAGATGGAGCCAACAATGAAAGAATTAGGTCATTCCAACATCCAAGATTGCCCCAAAATAATCCAAACTTGGTTTGGAGCCTGAGCATTCAATGAGGCCTATCTACAACCCCGATAACAGTGCAGACCCCCAGTCATACGTTGAAGATAATTTTAAACTTTCGAGCGGTTCGAGAAAACCAAGACTTGTCACTGAGCTTCATTTGGAAAAAGACATTGTCTTAACACGTATAACACAAATACTATTTCGAGCTTATCAAAGTGGTCGGCTTCCGGATAACTTGGATCCTGTTCCAATCTCCGACCATAGCATTATAAGAAATCCTTCAACCCAAACACTCTTATTCCACTGGATTTCATAACTCTCTGCAAATCATTTCCTTCCTCATTAACAAAATACAATTGAAGGCGTTCTTTCCATTTCAATTGTGATAGCCACTTCCCTTGGTCAAATGGAACCAAATCTCCCTCGCACAATATTTTTGTCAATATATATATATAACGGTGTAACTCGTATAAACAACATTTTAAAATTAAATTTCGGCTAATCTATAGTTTTTTTGCATAATCTAAATATATGTGGATCCTAAAGTTTGCATAATTTAAAGTTTGCATTTATATAAAACCAAAAATAAAAATTCAAAAAATGAAAGAGAAGAAACAAACTTATCGCATTTGAAATCCTTTAAATAGAACATATTTGTAGTCTTCCACCAATGTTCTAATATTACTTGAACAACTTGAGACCTATGGTTCTTATGGTTTAAATAATAGAAACAACACCAAGGATATCTTCACACTCTCTCTTTAACTACATTATGGAATCATCCAAATACAATACCCAACTCAGTCCAACCACCTCTTAGCTTGGTAAACTGACTTTTCTCTTGATGACCCGATATATGGTCCCCGAGTACACCAGCGCCCGCTCGCTGTCTAACATTTTGGAGTTCCACCTTTTTATCCTAATTCCAGTCCACTCCATTCCTTGGGATGTTTGATGTTTGCTCTTTTATTCCTTAACAAATTCATTGTGGCAATAGATTTTTTAGGGTAAAAATTTTCTATTAAAAAAGTTTTATGAAAAAATTGTAACAAAATTATAAACGATAATATGTTATTTATAAACGGCCTGAGGAGACCAAAACTCTGTCGCTTGATAGAAACTAAATCGTTTATTATATTTTCCATAGCGGTGGCTAGTTTGCCCTGCCAGGCAAACAAGCCTATTTGCCCATGTACATTGGACTTGGCCTTAGGGTGTTTCGGTGTGGTCAATTTACTACTCAATCAAATGTTAGGTTTTGTTTACCCAACTATACGCAAACCTCAAATACACCATAACTTTTACTTACCCCCCTTTCTATTTAGAAATCCTTGAAGAAGTTTATTTCTCTCTCTTCTTCTTCTTTGTCTCGCACATTGATCTGTGGATTTCGATAACTCCACGAAGCTTTGATTTTACACACACCTCTTCTCTCTCTCTTCTGAGAGGTCTAATGGTATGTGATATTTTCCCTAACTTTTTTCATTGTTTGATTTGTTTTTATTCCAGGGTTTCATTTTTGAGCTCATTTTCATGTATTATCTATCATGAAATGTTGAATTTAGGGTTTATTAGATCTAATTTCATGAGTTCTGATTTAAGAATTTCATCACTTAAACTCTATGAAATGTTGAAACTGAGAATTTGGAGCTTATAAGGTTATGTTAGTCTGGTGAGGTTAGGGGTTTGGACATTTGTAAAGATATTTTGTTGTTTTCGATTAATAAGATTTAGTAATCCCTAAATAATCAGTTGTGTAGCTGAAAAGTTCTTCTATTTGAGAAATGTTATTAATGTAATGAGACTAAAACGTTCGCTTTTGCTGTGTTGTTTTCCCCTGTTATTTTTGTGGGTTATTCATGTGCCTACCTTTCTAATTTGTAACCTGGGCGATTACCTGTATAGATGATTCTACTCTACTTGATTGTACGACATGATTGATATCATCTATAACTTATAATGAATAATGATTGAAGTATATGTTTTGTGTGGATTTTTTCTAGGAACCAAGTATTATTGTCTATCGTTGGTTTGTTGATTTTAGAGTGGTAGTGTGGGTACGTTAGGTTTGTATATTATAGAACTCTGCTATACTAATAATTTCTGAGAGCATATTATATCATAACAAAACTGCAGTTTGTAAGGAGAAAACTGTATTAGAAACAAAACTCACTGTATAGAATGGTGGGTATATCGTCTATGGATAATACCCTTGGTCCCTTACTCCAGCTTCTGATAGTTAACTTGTTTTTCTACCTTATATTGTCAAACTTGGCTATCATGTTTATTAGACCTAGTGTCATCAACTCTCATTTAAAAATATTGTACATAAAGTTGATGAAAAGTTGAACCTTATCTGTGGAAATGATACTTATAAAGGATATGCTAGTCTGGTGAGATTAGGGATTCGGATGCATGAAGGGAGGATTTTTTTTCTACAGATTAACAAGATTTTATAATTTCTAAAGAATCAGTTGCATAGCTGAAAAAGCTGGTTGATTACTTGTATAATTGAATTTACTTATCTTGATTGATGTAACTGAATGATTTCGTATATAACTGATATAAATATGATTGGATTAGGCTTGATCAGACTTTGCATTTTATTTTCCGCTTAAAAGTTTGATGTAAGGACACTCTTGTACTTGTCAAAACAACTTTTAACATAAGAAAATCTGTAGTTCAAAGGAGAAAACTGTACCAGCGACCAAAATTAACTATATAAGATGGAAGATATATGACCTCGTAATTAGTAGGGCGGATAAAATATTTGGTTACATTACTATTAATAGTTTTCCTACTTTTGATTGACAAACTTGGCTATATTGTTCATTGTCAGTGAAAATTGAAGAGTGAAAATGCACTATGATTGATTACCATCTAAAATCGAGTCTGGGTCATATGTGTGTTAGACAATTTCATACGAGTGTCCCATTGAGTATGAAATATCTGCGATGGATGAGTCCTCTCACTAGAAATGAGTTCATTTTGACCATTGTAGCTATTGGCATTCTGCAAAAGTTGTATCTTTCAGTATCCTTGATCTTCTTGGTATCCTCTGATTCAAGTTAGTACATATATTAGACATTGAATTGCCCGACTCAACCCTGTTCATTTGTTTCTCTTAAATGGTATTGTCGTAGGTTTTGGTATATATTTTCTCATATGGTTTACTTTGTTGACGTGTGCTATTAGTGTTAAGGGTTAGCTTTGTTGCTAGCATAATCGTTGATTCATTGTGCAGGGACCCATCAAGAACATTCTCTCTCTGCACAGGGCGCCAGCTCCATTACGGCAAAACACTAGAAGGTGGGATGCAGTTTGCAGATCATTCAGCTCTCAAGCAGCAACTACCGCAACCACGCCACAGCCTCCACCACCGCCCCCACCTCCTGAGAAAACTCACTTTGGTGGACTAAAAGATGACGACCGCATCTTCACAAACCTTTATGGGTTGCACGACCCTTTCCTCAAAGGTGCAATGAAGCGTGGTGATTGGCACAGAACCAAAGACCTAGTACTCAAGGGAACTGACTGGATTATCAATGAAATGAAGAAGTCAGGGCTTCGTGGCCGTGGAGGTGCTGGTTTTCCTTCTGGTCTTAAGTGGTCGTTCATGCCAAAAGTATCTGATGGACGTCCTTCCTATCTTGTGGTAAATGCTGATGAGAGTGAGCCAGGAACGTGTAAGGACAGGGAAATCATGAGGCATGATCCACACAAGCTACTTGAAGGGTGCCTTATTGCAGGAGTAGGCATGAGGGCCAGCGCGGCTTACATCTACATAAGGGGTGAGTATGTAAATGAGCGTTTGAACCTCGAAAAGGCCTTAAAAGAAGCTTATAAAGCTGGACTATTGGGAAAGAATGCATGTGGTTCTGGCTACGACTTTGATGTACATATCCACTATGGTGCTGGTGCATACATTTGTGGTGAAGAGACCGCACTTCTTGAAAGTCTCGAAGGGAAACAAGGGAAACCTAGATTGAAGCCTCCATTTCCAGCTAATGCAGGGTTATATGGCTGCCCAACAACTGTTACCAATGTGGAAACAGTGGCTGTTTCTCCAACCATCTTAAGGAGAGGACCTGAATGGTTTGCTAGTTTTGGCAGAAAGAACAATTCTGGGACAAAGCTATTCTGCATCTCAGGTCACGTGAATAAGCCTTGCACTGTTGAAGAGGAAATGAGTATACCATTAAAGGAATTGTTAGAGAGGCACTGTGGGGGAGTCAGAGGTGGGTGGGATAATTTGCTTGCCGTGATACCAGGGGGTTCTTCTGTACCATTGCTTCCCAAGCACATTTGTGACGATGTTTTGATGGATTATGATGCACTCAAGGCTGTGACTTCTGGGTTGGGAACTGCTGCGGTGATTGTCATGGACAAATCAACTGATGTTGTAGATGCTATTGCCAGGCTTTCGTACTTCTACAAGCACGAGAGTTGTGGTCAGTGCACACCCTGCAGGGAGGGAACAGGATGGTTGTGGATGGTCATGGAAAGGTTGAAGGTTGGAGATGCAAAGCTGGAAGAGATTGACATGCTTCAGGAGATCACCAAACAGATCGAAGGGCACACAATCTGTGCTTTGGGTGATGCTGCTGCTTGGCCTGTACAGGGCCTGATCAGGCATTTTAGACCTGAGTTAGAGAGGAGGATCAGGGAACGTGCAGATAGGGAATTATTGGAGGTTGCATCTGCTTAAGCCTCCTTCCGCACCCAGGTTGGTTATATCTTTGATGGCTTTCCCTGTTTCGTAAAGTAAGAAATACTATTCGGATGTTTTTCTTTTGTTTTTATTTTTGTTAATTCTGTGTTTACATGACTAAACAAATGTGTCCTTCGTGAAGTGTAAGTGACCCAAGGGTAGCGGTAGTGCACATACCGAAAAGTGAGCCTGATACTTTTTGCTAGTTACAGTAAAATTTGGTTTCACTAGCAAATCATATTTGTTTAATAGTGAATCTTCCGCCATGTAGTTTGCATTTCACCTGATCCGGTGGATATTGTTGAATAAAAATTGTTGAACGAACTGAATTTGATTTATTCGTCTTTGGTCTTTATTCAGGAATATGAAACAATTAGGTATGTTCTTTGGGGTTTTACATGCAACGGTATGTTCAGCCAGAATTTCAACTTTGTATTTGTGTCATTGCCGTAGTTATTCGAACCAGTTGCTGTGATTTGTCATGATCTAAGATCGGCATCAAATTTCTTTTCGCTCCGCTTAGCCCTATCCCCGTCTAGGGGTATTTTAGTAACAGGTTCTATAGGAACTGGACGATCCTATTTGGTCGAATTTAGCTTTTAGGTGGACCAGCAATCAGCATTTTCCATCTTATAGAAGGATTTTTTTGGGACCTTTTGGAATCTGAGGGGACCCTTCAGTACTTGGCCATCCGTCCTACAAAGTTAAAGGATGTCCTAATGAGAAAAAAATGCATGTTACTCTTTATTAAATTTATCCTAATCTAATAACCATCTAAATCTAAATATATATAAATCTAATATTAATCTTAAATCTAAACCTATTTTATATAAACAAAAATAAACTCAAATCCTTCTTCTCTTCTCCTAATCGAATTGGCAAAAGAAAATCCTTTTCCTCTTTTCCTTATTCATCTTCCGAACTATTAATTGTCGATTCGTAAACAAGTTACATTAGAAGATAATTTCTGACAAATCCATTCATTTTATATGTTTTTGATTGTTAATTTGAGTTGATATCATAAAAATATGGGTTTAAGAAGTGCTTCCAGTGTAAAGTTCGGTTATGAATATTTTTAAAAAGCCCTAACGAACTTTCAATTTAGGAAGAACATCAAGAACAGTTCGGTAGGGAAGAAACTTTTTTTCCTAACCGAACTTTCTACTATTTTTCATTTTCCTAGCCAAACTTTTATCGACCTAACCGAACCTTTTCCAAATAATTCTAGTTCTCTAACACGACACTAAATTAACTCAATGTTTTATCTAATCTACAACTAACAATCAATTGATTTAACTAACTTCAATTACTAACTTCTAATTAAGTAAAGGTAGTTTGGCCATTAATAGAATTATATGGATAAGGAATAGATACTATGATTTACTCCTTAGGGCATCCACAATGGTACGAGTATAACCAAAGAGTAAAGAGTAAAATTTTTACTCTTTGGTCCGGCCCAGAGACTAAAAATGATCGAGCGGTCCTCCAGTATAACGCTTGTTGTTGGGCGGTTGTCTAGCGTAACACTTGTTGAGACCGGCGGTTGTCTAGCGTAACGCTTGCGTGAGGCGGACGTCTAGCTGAACGCTTGATGTGGGGCGGGAACAAAACATTACGCCTGATTCTAGATGGACTCCTAGACGCACATTCAAGAGACGGGCGCTTTGGTAGACAAACGCCTGATGGAGCGGTGCGCTAGCATTACGCCTGATCGAGTGTGTGATGTGCGAGAGAAGCGTGTGAGATGAAAAAGACGGGCGATGTCCTAGCGCCCTGCCTACAATTCCAAGCGAATTGTTAACGACACGCCCCATCAACCCTCCCTTCTTCTTCAGCTGCAACTTCTATTTTTTCTCCTGAACCCTAATCTTTTCATGTGCAACCCTCTTCCGTCTCCTCAAAATTGTGAACCCTATTCTTCACTAACGATCCCCCAAAGACCCGCCTACGTTTTTGAGGCTCCGCTCAATCTTTTTTCAAACATCCAAGCGGTATTATAGCAATCCAGGTAATTTCTTTTAATTTTTGTAAATTAAATTTGTTTTGTAAATTAAATTTAGATTATGTTTTATTATTATGTTTTGTTAATTAAATTGGTTTATATATGTTGAATGATTAAACATGTGATTATGAAATAGAGATATTTAGGTTTTAGAAATTGTAATTATGGAATTGGGATAATTTTTAGGGTTTATGGATGTTGTAAATTGGGTATAAAAAATTGATGATAATTTGTTGAATTGAAGATAGAATTGATTAAGTCGTTGTTTAATTTGAGTTGAGTTGTGGTTAATTTTATGATGAATTAAGAATGTTTATGTTTTTAAAACCTATGTGTATGGAATTATATAATTGCGGAATTTTGATGATATTTGGTACAATTGAGGCTTTGATATTGGAGTATTTTGTGAATCATGAATTTTGTTCAAAAATGTTTGATTTTTGTATGCTGGTACATATGATTATCTAATTAGATAATTACTTTTGTAATTATGAAATTATTATGTTTTTCCTTGATTTATTGATTAATGTAGATTTTTATATTTGTGCATTTTGAGGATTACTCTTGATTTTCAATCTTGTATGAACTGTTTGCCCAGATGTCGAGCAGTGTGACGTCCAGATTCGTTGGTCGAAGGAAGAGGGACAAGAAGGCTAAAATTGTCCAGGATTCAAATGAAGACCGTATTACTGAAGAAAGGGTAGAGGTTCCCGGGTTGGATAACTATACTGTTGTGGAAGATACTGAGGGTCACGCCTCCACCAATATTACGTATTCAAACGACACAAATTCAAGTTTTCACATCGTGGTTCCCTCAAATCGGTCCTTCAAACCTATGCAGGTATTGTTAAACACAACCCTAGGGTCAAATATATTATTGAAATAGGAAGATGAGACCGATTACTTACCATGGATGTAGTAGATTCATCGCATGCACTTATTGACTACATTGTTGAGCGTTTTTAGGATAATACGAACACTTTTCACTTCTCGTTTGGTGAGCTTGGGTTCACACCCCTTGATTGGGTAATGTTGACATGACTTAGTATTGGTATTGGTAGTCCTATTCCGTATGACTCGGGGAAATACCAATTTGAATATGTCCGGGCGCATATTTTTCCTGAAATTAAAGATAGTGAGGTTTGTAGAAGAGAACATATTCCCTACCAGTGGGTTTCAGATGCAATTACGATTGCATTTTTTAGCACATATTTTGATCCACAAACGTTGGTTGCGGCTAACGATGATAGCATACTTGCTGATAGAGTGGCCAGAGCCTTCTATATGTATGTTTTGGGTCAATTCTTCTTTTCAAATGCAAAAACCTATATTGATGCTGGATGGTTAGCTGATTTTGAGGATCTAAATGCAGTTAACGATTATGACTGGGGTAGTGCTGCATTTTCGAAATTGTATTCTGGTCTCGCCGCATCTGGCATGGGACAAAAGTCATTGGCCGGACCCTTCCAAATATTGGAGGTAAATTTCTTAGTCTTATTTATAATTCTTTTAAATTTTTATTTCTTGCTCACTTATTTATTCCATTGGTTGTCTTGACATTCTAGTTTTCGGGGTACAAATATCTGGGCATTTGTCGGCCAAAGAACCCAACGACTGAAACTGAATCAATATGGCCTAGATGTTCTCGGTGGAAGGGAACACGGAGGAAGAGTATTGATATTGTTCGTTCAAGCACTTCTCTTAATCAGTTGTCTGTAGACGATGTGACCTGGCAACCGTGGGAATCTGCGATCATGGTCCTGGATAGTGAAATTGGACGGAAAGCAATAGAGCTCTCAGAGAAAAGGGTTATATTCTCTTGGCTAGGCACTGTGAGTTTATAATTTATTTTCATAGGAATGTTATTTATTTTCTTTGAATTTCGGTTAATTGATTGGTTTATTTGTTTATTGTAATTTTTTTTTCAAAGAATATCATAATCTCGAAGATCGGTGTTGGAGGCAATACCATCAAACATGGGCCGTTCCTAGCAACCCGCCTAGTCGTATTTACAACTTGAAAAACGACGATGCTGAGGAGATGAACGAAAACTGTCTGGTCTCTGCAAGTGAATTAGTACGTGTCGTTAACTATGATCTGTATATGGAGTATTGGCGACATGTAACTAACCTGCAGAAATATGCCACCAAAGTCGATTGGGAGGTTGAAACGTACGGTTATGCTGGTGACCGTATTAAACACAACATCCAACGTCCTCGTGAACATGTACCCATTCCGCTTCAACAACAATTGTCATACGTAAGTATACAACAAACCACTGTAAATTTGATTTTAGTATATAGTAATGGTTGAGAATTTGATTTTAATTTTTTCATAACAGGTCGAGGCTTATGATTTAGTTCAAGGTTATGCTGATTTTAAGCAAGAGTTTCGTAACTTTATGTTAAATAAAACTAAGGAGAGGATGAAATTTTTCATGGCCAAAGATGAAGAAATACGGGGTCTACAAAATGAAAACAACATGTTGAACTCACAGCTTTCCCATTTTCGTCATCAACAACCACCCATTGGGTTTGGCACGTATGCTCAAACTATGCCACCACGGATGTGGAATACCATGGGTCAGGGATCATCATCAACAATGCAATCGAGTAACTATAATTTCGTATCATCTTTGCCTCCGTTTATGCCCCCGTGCTCGGCGTCCGGGAATCAAGATACGGAAGAGTAGTAATTCATTAGCATTGGATTGTTAGTTGAACATAAAACTTTTCTATTGTCAGATTTGAATTGTCTTTTCAAATTACTTTTCTTATATTATCGTTGTCTTTTACCTGCTTTTTGTTGTCATCTCCTAAGATATTTATAATCTTTTCTTTTGTCCTTTATATCTGTTTTGTAATGTCAATTCAAAACTCTGTTTTTTTCCTTTGTCATTTTGGTCATTTGGTATTGTCTTGTCAACCGACATTTCATATCTCTGATGCATCTGTTCACCCCACTAGCCTGAACTCTGTATTTTTTTCCTTTGTTATTTTGGTCATTTGGTATTGTCTTGTCAACCGACATTTCATATCTCTGATGCGTCTGTTCACCCCACTTGCTTGAACTCTGTTTTTGCATTAAAATACCAACCGTGTTTGGTCATATCAAAACTCAAAGTCTTATCTTAATTTGCCTATAAATTGAACATTCGATTCTCCAATTATACAAACCAAAAATACAAGCATCAATAAGCAAATAACATACTATCAAAATAACAATCAGTACTATGGTTCTTGTTCTTCTATTCCTCCTCCCCATTCTTCCTTTTTTTTTTTTTTTTTTTTTCTTCTTCTACTGGTGATGATGATAACAATAGTTTGTACTCATCAGACGAAGGTTTACTTGTATTGAGCCAAAACAATCAGTCACTGCGGGAATCATTGTTTCAAGTATGAACTGGCCATATACTCGTATCATAATACCAAGAGAGCGTGAGGACGGTGCAAAACTTCTATGAAAATATTACTTTTGCAGAAACCCGACGTTTCCTCCTCATGTATTTCATAGAAGATTTAGAATGCGGCGAGAATTATTCAACCGTATATTGGGAAATGTCGTAGCTGTAAATAATTATTTTTTTCAAAAAAAAGATGTTTGTGGTGTTCTTGGATTAACCCCTCAGCAAAAAATTACTGCAGCAATACGAATGTTAGCTTATGGATGTGCGGTGCATTTGTATGAGAAAGAATATTTGCGCACACCAACTGAGCGTGATGTTGAACTGCTTCTTAATGAGAACAAGGAAAGGGGATTTCCCCGACCAGCTGGCTTTGACTTCTCCGCATTTCCATCTTCGGGCAGCCACCCCATCCTATGGTTCAAATCCTATACCCAAGAACTGACCACAAGGGATCAAATAGGATTTATTCCCCGCAACTGGACCACCCCTTCTTTTTGAAGTTTTAACCTCTTCCTCTTGGGGATGTTGGGTAGTGTTGATTGCATGCACTGGAAATGGGATAAATGCCCACCGGCTGAATCAGGTGCTTACACTGCGAACAAAGGTAGTAAAAGTATTATGCTGGAGGCAGTGATGTCATATGGTCCGTGGTTTTGACATGCATTTTTTGGTATGCATGGTTCTAACAATGATATAAATGTGATGAACCGTTCTTATATTTTCAAAAAGCTTATCAACGGGAAAGCATCGCCTGTGAACTTTGTTGTCAACGGACATCAGTACGATATGGGGTATTATCTTGGTGATGGAATATACCCATAGATAAATACTATTGTGATGTCGATTAAACATCCAGATTCCCAGAAGAAACAAAAAATTTCTGCAATGCAAGAGGGTTGCCGAAAAGATGTAGAACGAGGCTTCGGCGTACTGCAAAATCAATTTGCAATCATCAAGCAACCAGCCCGAATGTGGAATCCTGACGTACTAGCATATATAATGAAAATTGTAATCATTCTACATAATATGATAATGGAGGATGAGTGTTTACCCGGTGATTGGCCGCATGAGTATGATCAACGCAGCCACGGTGCACCGGTAAATATTTCTAGACACAACACTGCTGAACTTTCGAGAATGAGAGTGGACCAACGCCAACGTGCAGTACACAACAAAGATACTCATAGTCGTTTGCGAAATGACTTGATCGAACACTTATGGTCAGATTTTGGTGAGGAATAACAATTTGTAAATCCTCTGGATAGGTTTTGTGGGTAAATCTCTTGTAAACCCGCCCGAGACACAACTCGGCTGCTAGGGGCACTTAGGGGTTTAAAGGCTTGCTGCACATGCTAAGTGCATCCGTGATGCCTACGAAAGTGAGTTTAAGTCTACTTATTATCTCATGTATTATCAATATATTTTATTAGATGACTAAAGTGCCCACACTTGATTAGTCCTAAAATGTGAGTGTATTAGTTAATTGCTTTTGTAAAACAGTTGAACGTAAAATCATTTCATTGAATCGAAAAGGCATACATCGCGTAACATTAAAGGAAATGAAATATAATAAAGCAGTATATTACACTTAAACACTTAAGAAAACCTATTATCAAGCCTTCAACGGGTCGTATGACGCCCGAGACGCGTTCTTCACATCTTCGGAGAATAATCAACACAAAAGGGTTGTATTCTTCCATCACCCTTAGGATCTCGAAATGAGGTTGGTACCTGAAATCTGAACCTTTTCATCTTCTCCATTCCTCCAGAGATTTGGAAACAACTTCATCATCAGTTTCATTCCTAATTCTTCTTTCATTCACCTTAGCGGTTAAAGTAGAAATTTCTAGTACTGCCCTTGTTATTTTCATATATCGACAAAAAAGGCCTGCTCTGTTCCGGATATTGGGGTTAACGGTTTCATTACAAAAGTTAGCATGGATATGTTGTAACCATTCCATGCTCATTGAACCATTCATCTGACGTTCATGACCCCTTGCTGGATAATGTAATACTATGTTTCGACATAGGGATAAATCTTCCTTTACAGGAAAATTCTCTGCATTAAGCCTAAAATTTTCGTAAGCCATAATTATGAAAACGAGAGATTATAAAACTTATATGAAATGTAAAAGCTGTGGATTTAAAATGAGAATGAGAGATATAAATTCATTTATTTATAGGTGTATCAGAATACAAATTATAGCCGTTGATCAACGGTAATAAATCAGAACGGTAACAAAATCAGGCGGTAACCAAATCAAATTAGCCAGGTGGACGCCTAGGGGCATGCCTAGAACTAGGCGGAGCATCAGATGCACACTCCCTGTTGGGCGGTGCCTTAGCATTACGTTTAGATATGGGCGGTATTCTAGCGTTACGTTTAGACATGGGAGGTATTCTAGCGTTACGCTTCAATGGGGCGGTGATTTGGTTACCGCATGTTAGTGGGCGTGATCCTAGACGCACGCTCCATCAGGCGTAATCTTAGGTGAGCGCTTGATTAGGCGAAAATTTGGTTAACGCCCGTGTTTTCAAGCGTTGCGCTAGAATAACGCCTGACATCAAACGCTTCACTACACACCCGCTTAGAATCAGGCGGACAACTACACCACCGCTTGACTAAACCCAGTTTAGTCCAGAAAAATTCTCAAACTTACTCCGCAACAGTGATTTTTCTGGACCATCGACTACATTCACTCGTCCCGGTGTGACTGGATTTTCTAGACCATCGACTACATTACCTCTTTGGTCCGTGTTTCCCTCCAGCCACTGTGGATGCTCTTAGTGACCTTGTGAAAAAAGAGGGGATAGTCCCCTCAAAATTTGAAGGTCCCAAAAAATCGTTCATCTTATAAGCCTAAGTCTTGGGAGGATTTGCAAGCCCACTAATTTGCAGCTACTTGGTAAACCCATAGTTCACTTCACTGCAAAGAAAAATAAATTGCAACGCATTTGCGGCTAGCCCGAAGAATAGAGGAAAATCATTATGGAAATTTGCAGTTCCAAAACTTCTTAACTTCAAGACAGAAATTTCCCTATATACCAAGCAGGGTCTGAAGAGCAGAAATAAGTTTTCCCAATGGTAGATTCACCCTTTCAAACTTCTTAACCCGCGAGACAACTCTATGCATGTCCAATGTGAGCTATAGAACTACGCTTACTCATGTCTGATACCTGCACCAAGTACACCACAACCCCATAGGTCTGAATAGATCAATAAAATTTCAAGTAGAAAAAGTCGAGTATGGAGGTAAGAGGGGTACCCAGTTCTGAAAATATTCTCCTCTGTTTGACCACTCTTTTTCTCCACCAATGAGTAAACAAAAGGAATGGATCACAGTATAAGATGAAAAAAACCTAAAGTAGACAGCAATGAATTTTATATTTCTTGAAGAGAAACAAAACTAATAAACAAGTAGATCATAGTTTTACAATCAATAAGGTAAGCGGTCATCTCCAAACCCCACATTCCAATGTGTAAACAACTCGAACGTAGAAAATATATAGTTTTTGGCTTTCCTTTTGGCTCAGGCTTTCGGTAAAATGAATTAACGTGGACACCTCAACGGCTAAACTCTACCCTCGCTGACACATTCATGGACATCAGCATTTAGCAAAATTGGCAAAATAAAATAAAAAATCTCAAGTTTAGCGACTTCTGAAACTCCTAATTTTTTTTTTCTTATGTGACATTTTAAAACAAAGGAAAATTCAAGAGGGAATATAATCCATACTAGGAACCCTGCAGAATAATGATAAAGTTGTTTCAAGGCTTTTTTCAGGTAATGTTTAGGTCATGTTAGTGTAGTAACGAGTAAAATGTTAATGTGCAAAACTACAACAACTGGAATGCTTTAAAAAATAAATAAACAACTGGAGAAAAATCTACCTACTATAAAGCGGTGAGGGTTATTACCCCGTCACAAAAATTGGTATAACATTGATATTACGAGGTATAACCACCAAGACTACATAAAAATTTAATCGATATTATAACGAAAGAAATTTATGGAAATAAATTTTTTAAATATTTTTCATATCTTTTTCACCACCAGGACCAGTTTTTTATAGGTTTACGTCAAATAAGAATCTAAAATATTTAATTTGTTATAAATTAAATTTATTTACTAAGATGTTTTTGTGCCAGTATTAGGGTTTTCATATACTTGGAAACCAAGTCTTCCATCTCTATAAATAGAGACTTAAATCTATATAAACACACAATGGATAGAATTAGAGATTTTATGTTCCCCCTTAAAAAAGATACTTAACTTGTATTATCCCTTTTTAAATCGCTAATTGGTAAAACCTCCTTTAAGTTAGATGTTGTAAGAGGGCAGTTAAGAGAGCAGTGTAAAACACGAGTATGTCATAAATAAATAATTATTTCTGAAAAACCAAAAATACCCTCCTGCACAAATAAAACAAAAACGTTCACCATCATACCTTCATCATCTCCCTAACACCGTCTCTCTTTGGTTTGAAATCAAAATAATCCACTGAAAGTAAATAAATACAAACTCCTCTTTGATTCTTCATCCATTCCACTCGCTTACTCTTCTCTCTCACACTCAGGAAACAAACATCATTTATCATCTCTAAAAAAAAAAACCTAAATTTTATTTCACCTAACCCTAATTTCACAAATCATTGGATTTTCTTTTTTACAGATCCTTAAAATTGAATTGTAGTTAGTAATATGTTATTTTAGACGAATGGTTCGTAAAAAAAATAAGAATCAGACACATGGTTTAAATAATTTGCAGTTTATCAAAAGTGATCGGAAACCCTAACCTAGAGATTCTACATTAACAACAACATTTGTAACAACAACGACATCAGCACTAACGTCAAGATTTAATAGCCTAGCAGAACAATATGGGTCTGTATATGTACACCATCAGCTGCATCAACTAACACCAATGCTCGTCCCTTAATCTTGCCTTTTTTATAGCGCAATCCCGTCTCAGTTCCTCCTCGAAATCGAATTCAATATTTAATCAAAACTCATCAATCCTACTTTGAGATAAACCCAAATTTCTTATCCATTGTAAGCACTTAATTAAAAATCTTATCAATCTTAACTATGAATCTACAAACCAAAACCATCAACTAAGTTCTTCAGTTTTTATTGGCCTTGTAACTCGAGTTTGAATACAACTCAACACCTTATACCTACGTACCATCTGTTTCTTCTTGTCTGGACTCACATAATCTCTCGCAACATCAATCTTAGTATGCCGATAGTTAATCGTGTAGACGGAAAAGAAGAAGACAAAGAGATTTTTCTCTTTCTGTTTTGATTTATCTTTTTTTCTCATCACTTTAATCTCACATCACGTGTATCTTTTAATTGAATCAACCGCAACACGTGTCTAGTTTCTTTTAAGCCTAAAGGGTATTTTTAGGTTTGAAAATTTATTATTTTATTTTGACACATACGCTACAACACGTGTTTATTTAACAAATCTGTTATGGCACATTCAAGTTAAAGGAGATTTTACTAATTAGCGATTTAAAAAGAGATAATACAAATTAGTGTCTTTTTTTGGGAACATAAAATCGCTTAATATCTTTTTTCCCTCTATTTTATTTTTTTTTAGTCTTATAACACGTTATCAACACTCTCTACTCTGAGCTTTAGAATTTAAAAGAAATAAAACATCAAAGTTTTTTTTAGTGTTTGCTATTTTCTAACTCTACCGATTTATATTTATATATTTTTACAATCTTTTAAATAATATTATTTTATATTGCCGAGTTTTCTTTTCTTTAACAATATTCTGACTTTTGATTGTATGTGTTGCATGTACTCACCTTGGTTGGATTAATTGATAACGACATTCGAGGGAAAATGCATCTATATGCACACGGTATCCTCCGATGATTATATAATCGGTTTAATATTAATATCTCACTACTGGTTTTTTTTAAAGCATCAATCTCACTACTTTTGGTTAATTTGCTAATCTTGGAAAAGGATTTTATGTACCATGTGATGGAATAGTACTGTATTACTGTTCACGGCTCTATTTGTGTAAGGATATATATTATCTTTTATATGATCTGTGCTTTACATAACCAATTGATATATTACCCATTTGATATTATTGTTTTGGCTTGAACAATAACAAGCATCAATGCATCATGGTGTATTCTTAGCAGCACAATTCACGAGAATACAGTTATGGTTACTCTTGAATTTTGTTTTTATTGTTTTTTTGGTGTAATTAAAATCCATATTTTTTAATCTCAAAAAGACCGTCTATATTTATGGATCGTAGATGATCATTTTTTTTAGAAAAGTTGATTTTTCTTTTTATAATTTTTTTATAAAGAAAAAAAAATATCTAAAGATGGTTTATAGTTTCTATTCCTTTAATGAAACTGTAATCACCGTAAATTAGTGTTATTATAATTTAATTATCTTTTCGATAACTAATCACGTGCATAGTTGAAAAACCTACGATAAATTAAGTTTGAATTTTTATCCAATAGATTACGGTCATGTGATTTTTATAAATGGTTTCTATTTATTTACAAAAAATCATTTGTCAACCACAAAGTAGATTTTAAGTTTGATATCTTTGTCAATTGGATTACGGTCAATTGTTATAAATGGTTTCTATTTATTTACAAAGAATCATTTGTCAACCACAAAGTGGATTTTCCTTATGCGATGACTAAAACAACAATTTTTTTGTCGATACGATTTTGGTAAATCATATAATCCAATTAATATTGATTTTCTCTCCATCAATTCTATGAGATGAGATGTAAATATATTGGCATTCAAAATTTATATTAAGCCAATATGGTTTGATTATTATTCGTTGCTTCTGGAAAATGACAATAATCATTTAAGTCAAAACCTCTATAGTTAGATATGGTTTTCTCTAATAATGATTGGCTTTATTCTTTTTAAGGAACCATTCATAACGAACATTGGTTTCTATTTCTTACAAGAAAGCATTCATCAACCTTATAATAGATTTTCTTCTAAAGCAGTTAAAGACAATGATTTCTTTATTTTTCTTAAAAAGAAACATATAAGCCAAGTAGATTTGGTTTTTCCTATCGGCATTAGAGGGATAAAATATTGTTATTATGGTTTAAATCAATTGTAAATACCAGTGAATAAAAAATTGTTGCGTTCTTGAGGGATATCGAGCAATTTTAATTTTTCTTCTTACTAATAATCTCCGAAATTTTGGATCGTTCCACTTGTAGTTGGAATATGGTAGGACAATCAAGGTCAGTGGGTGCGCACCCCACTTGTTAGTCAATATCATTATTCCTTGTAGTGACTATATTGATCTTGATTTAATTTTATTTTGATAAAGAAAGTGTCCATAATTTTATTCTAAATCATTATCTCGTTGGCCCTTGAGGTCACACAATTATTGAAGATTTGTTTGCATATTTTTTGATGCTTTTGGTTTTAACATATAAATTTTTTTGTTCCAAAAGTAGTCCATGGTTGATGGTAAATATGTATGTCTATTAAGAATGCTTTTTTTATGCCGAAAGATATATTTCATAATGAGTATATGTCTCGAATTAATCAGATAATATTTTATGAAACTTTTGAAGTTTTCGTATATGAGATGAAAAAATTTCCACCATGATCAGGGGGAGAGTATACACTACTAGAAGATATTGGGGTTAATTAACTTATAAGTTATACCAATCTCTTTCCCATCATGCTCAAATTGAAAAAGGCTATCACTAGTAATAGGTGTGAAATATCTCATTTTGCTTTTATATAAGTGTTTGCCTCTTAAAAGGAAAATTCCAATCACATATAACAACAAGTAGCATTTTAGAAGAGGCTACATATAATGCTCCAATAGAGGCTATCAAAACAAGATCCATATTCTCATAGTTAATATCTCCTCACTGGAAGATGGGGAGATTATAATGCCGTGGGCGCTGATACCAGTAATTCTGAGAATTTTTTAAGATATGCATACACTTGAGAATTGCGTGGGATCATAGTAAGCTAATATGATTGTCCATTATTCACAGTAGCTACTGAAACAATAAAGGATGGTGGTTGTTAACCCCTATGCAGAGTGATATCGACATATGTGATTGGTATGCACAAAATCCAAATTATGTTGAATTGAAATCTCTTGAATAACGTAATATTTGGATCCAAGACTCTATACCTTAAACATGCAAGCCTGAATTTTGAAAATTACAGGTTGGTGTAGTTTTCATGCGTTATATGAGAAATATGATCGTTGTAAAAACGATTTGAGGGTTTTATTTTTTTCCTCAAACCCTAGGATTAGTTCAATAATGTTTTTGTTCTCCATGAATGATGCATTTTGCGTGGTAGTCCTTGAAGAATTCATATTGCATTCACATAATAGTATGGTTGGGGAACATATTCGAATTTGTAATCCTTGGAGGACTCAAATTATATTCAGGCAGCCACCTGACTCGATTATGTCAGGTTTAACAATCCTTTATGTGTTTTAAAAAAATTTGGTACAAAATCAAAAATCCGGATTAATTAGTTAATGATATCAATTGTATAGGTCTCTTGAAGAGTCTTTAAAAATACTTAAATCCACACTTCAACAACATTATTTTATTTTTCTTAAATCTGCAGTTAAAGAATTATGCTTGCATAAAACTTGTCTATTAAATAGACTATAATTCTATTTTGATGCTTATTTTCTGTAATACTCATATAGTTGAGTAAGCATCCATAAATACGTCAAAAGTTGTACTCTTTTTCCTCCGTTTCAGGTTTTGTCCAGTGTGGTTTTCCTGACAAGGTTTTAACGAGGCAACATCTCACTGACGTTAAATTTTTATTCAAAATGTTGATATTGTGCTCTTTTTCCTTCGCCCAGATTTTTTCTTCCCATTGGGTTTAACTGGCAAGGTTTTAGTGAGGCAATTTAATTCAACATGGTGGTCATCCAAGGGGGAGTTATATCAATTTTGGTTATTTGGTAGATTCCCATCATCAACTAGGTTATTTTGTTAGACCAAATCAACATAACCATCTCCTAGGAATTTGGATGTCTTTCTGAACTACATAAAGTTTAAACACAAATACGATTTTTGTTCATGTATTGTAATGTACTCGCATCTTGGCACCTTGTTTAAGAAACTACATCAATTACTTCCAAAAATCATTTTCGAGAAACTAGCAATCCATGACACAAGTCTTCAATATGTTTAAAGAAGCACGATGACTCGAGAACATTGTAATTCGAAGACAATACCGCTTGTGCAACACAAAAGAAGACTTCATCAACTAGAAGATTTCTTCACGAAAGCATTGTTATCTATAGCACTCAAGAAATTTGTTCATCAAAATCAGAAAGTCTCGTCTCAAAGATTTGCAAGCCAAGAATTTACTGAAGTATTCATCAGGGAGAGCGTCATCATCAAAGGTGCATTTACCGGATTTATCGCGTTGTACTCTTTTTCCTTCGTCAAGGTTTTTTCCCACTGGGCTTTCCTTGTCAAGGTTTTAACGAGGCAACATATGCGTGACCAACACTGTCTGAGTCTTTACATGCTTATGCATTTTCAGGTTTTTCTCTTTGGGGTTTTCCTGGTATCTTTATAATGACTTAGCCACAATGGTCATCAGGGGGAGTGTCATAAACCAAGTTTATTTTCTAAGATGCCTTTTGTGTCTAGTATTAGGGTTTCCATATACTTGGGAACCAAGTCTTCTATCTCTATAAATAGAGACTTAAATCTATGTAAACACACAATGAATAGAATTCTTTCTTCTTCTTCCCCTTTACTTTGTACCTCTTCTTTTTTATTTTCTAGTTTCATAACATGATTAACTGTAATAACATTTTAATCCTTAGGATTAACAAAACAAATAAAAACATGAATAAAACTCCTAAAGACTAGGATAACAAAGGACTCAATTTGAAAAATCTCAAATAACCAAAAATCCAAGATATTCAAATTTCAAAATATCCTAAATAATAGATCGATCAAACAGGCGTTTGAATTAATTCCAAGACCTTCCCATAATTCAAACATCTTTTATTCACCATCATTATATCATAACAAAACATCTTCATCATCATAATAAACATTATCACCATCATCATCACAATTTTGTCATTAAAATAAGATTACCTCTTCTTCATCATCAGATGATCCTACACAGAAATTTTCATTCTCCTTTTTGGGTTTCTCACGTCAATATTTTCGGCGTGACCAAAATTCTTACAATGGTTTTTTGTCTTTGAATTAAACAAACATCAACAACATGATTTATTCTTTTGCATATTAAACATTGAGAAGAATGATTTTTACCATTTCCCAATAGCCATATGAGATTTCTCTTCAAATGCTTGTTGTTCCAGTAACCTGTTTAACCTTTGCTCATGTGCTTGAAGAGACCCAATTATTTCATTCAAAGAATAAGTTGATAAATCTTTGGATTCTTCAATAGTAGCTATTACATGCTCAAATTTAGAGGGAATAAAACGTAATACCTTTTCCACAATCTTTTGATCAGAGAGTACTTCACCGTAATACCTGATTGCATTCACGTTTTTCATAACTTTCACGATTTTTTTTTTCACTAGTTCTTTATTTCCCATGGAAAAAGTTTCAAACTCATGATGAAGAGAGTTTGCAGTTTCAGTAATTACACTATTAGTACCTTTACACTGTCCTTCCAACACAATTCATGCTTCTTTTGCTGTTTTACAGTTTGAAATATTTTGAAAAATTTAATCATTGAAACCCTCTTGTATTGACAAAGCTTTTGCATCTTTCTTCAGTTTTTTTCTATACTCATTCATTTGTAATGCAGTGAGCCTTTCATCTGGATTCACTTCATCATAACCATTTTCTACTAATTCCCATAAATCATAAGAAATAAAAATATTTTTCAATTTGATAGACCAAAACTTAAAATTTTGACCTTTGAAAATAGGAATATGCAGTTGCGTAAATGCTCCATTAGTTTCCATCTTCACAGGATCTTCTGGCTTTTGATATCGAATCTAGAAAGTTTAATTGATATAACGAAAAAAACTTGTGAAAATAATTTTTTAAAGCATTTTCCCTATCCTTTTTACTAGTAGGGTCATCCTTTTATAGGATTACATCAAATAAAACTCTAAAATACTTAGTTAACCATAAGAATATTTTAATTCTAAATTTTAGGATTAACAAAAGAAATAAAAACGTGAATAAAACTCCTAAAGACTAGGATTACAAAAGACTCAACTCAAAAATCTCAGATAACCCAAAATCCTAGACATCCAAATATCAAAATATCATAAATAATAGATTGACACAACCGATGTTTGAATCAATTCCAACAAAGACTCCAATATCATGAACTTAGAATAACTCATGTGCTTTCGGGAGTAAGAACGCATATTAAGTCTATATTTACTAATGCAGTTATTTTAAAAATAAATTAAAACTTAATAAAAAATTATATCTTTCAAAATATAAATTATGATTTTTGTAATATATATTCGAAAGTACTTTAAAATATCTACATGAAGAACACAATTATAAATATTAAATTATTATTACTAAGCAACAAAAAAAATTCATTAAAATTTATGGTGTCAGAAAAGTACAAAATGTAATTATGGGTATAACAATGATGTTCGAATAAAAAAGTCAATTAAAAAATAGGTCAGAGAAATCATCAATCATTTGAAAATAAAAATATAATAGGCAACTTCCAATACCGCAACAGAAATAGAACTATGTCCCAAGGCACCAACATATCCTCAAGTAAAATTAGTATTAGAGCTTAGAACAAGCACTATGAGACGAAGTTCCCACTTTTCTTCCCCACATAGCAGGGAAAAGGAAACCCTTATAGGGTGAGGATTGCCTTGGAAATCACTCATTTTCCTGCTGAGTTCCAGTAACGTGCTAAAAAGTAGGGAAAAATCCTCAGAAAATAGTATCTAATACTAAAATACGAAATTTTACTTTTCAGTTTTTAGAAAGAAAATACGAAAAAATTATATGTATATCTGATTTTAGGGTTTGTCAGACATTATGTATATACTAAAATCTACTTGGAACTATAAAATGCAACGAAAAAGGGGATTTAATGTATTTTTACCTTTATCATAGTAGTTTCTCTTACCCTTTTATCTTAGAAAAATGTTAATACAAGATTTATTATTATTATTATTATTTTAAAATAAAAGATGACGGTCTCTACACATTATTCTTCATTTGTTCCTTTGCAGATGTCATTGTAGTATAGTGATAAAGTCGTTAGGTGATGAAACCAACGATCTGAGTTTGAAATTCGTCACCACCAGTGTTTGGAGATTTTTATTTATTTTTTGCATAGCTATCTGGCTTGTAAGTAGCCGATTTTTTTTTTTTAATTTTTTTTTATAATAATAAAAAAATAATCTACATTCACGAAAACTTGAGATTTTTCTATGAAATAATAATAAAAAAAGGACTCCCAAATCACCACATGTTGGCGCCACAATCTTTTTTGATTTTGGTGGAGTCATATCACCAATTCCTGGTAAGTATGTCCTGGAAGCGATATCATTCAAGTCACAAGGAAGATTTTAGGCCGCCAAGTAAAATTTTGTTCAAGGGCGGATTTCTGTTCATATAACAGATTTTGTGTACCACAACAAATTTAGATTATACTGTAAATATTTAGTCATGCGATAAATTTTAAGTTATAGTGCAAATATTTAGTCACGCATCAAATATGGGTCACGAGTTTGTTTGCGACCAATTGGCAAAATTGGTATCATATGGTATATTTTGTATCATAGTGGTAAATTTATGATCACATTGTTGAATATTTCTAACGGGATATTAAGATAGATTTTGAGTCACAATTGCACTCGAGTCACAATAACATACTTTGTGTCACAAGGTACATTTTGAGATGAGATGCAAATTGTAGATCACGAAATAGATATTTAGTTATGGGGAAATTTCGGGGTCCAATTATTGGCCTATAAGAAAAAAAAATTCCATCTAGATAGATTTTGGGTCGTTTAGCAAACTTAAGTCACACACGTGATTTTCTGTCATATGGAAATTTTTGGTCACATGATAGATGGAGGTCATTGTAGATTTTGGGTTATTAAATAGATTTTAGACGCCGAAGTAAGTTTTAAATTATTAATTGAGATATAGGCCACGAGCGGATTTCGGGTCATAATGCAGATTTAATTTAGCTTTGTAGCATAATTTTTTTTGGGTTACAACACAAATTTTAGGTCCTAAGAAAGATATTAGGTCATGATTCAGATCTTCGGCTATGAATCCATTTTTTTTTTCACTTAACATATTTGGATCAAGTTCCATATTTCAGATCATGATACATATTTTGGATCACCAAACAACTTTTAGGTTACAGTGACAAATTTTAGTTAAGGTTTTTGGTTCATAAGGAAGTCTATGTGATACAATGTAGATTTGACTTATGGGACAATTTTTGGGTTTTAAAGGTATATTTGAGGTCACTTAGCAAACTTTTGGTCATATGGCCGATTCTGGGTCACATGTTATATTTTAGGTTAGAGTTGCAGATTTAGAATCTGAGAGTCATGGAACCGATTATGGGTCATAAATTTCGGGATATAACCCATATTTTGGGTCATGGTTCAACTTTTGATTTGAATTGCAATTTTGGGTTACGAGGTATCTTAAGTCATAATGCAGTTGCGTTATAGTGTCATTGATAAATTTTGGTCACGAAATAATTTTTGGTTTTCGAGGGGGTCATGAGTTAGTTTTTAGGTAAACGTAATTTTTTGTCAGTAAGGTAAATTTAGGTCTTTAAGCAAGTTTGAATCGCGAGGTATATTTTGGATCATAGTAGTAGATTTCAGGCCACTTAACAAATTTGGTCACAATGCCAGATTTTAGGTCATGGTATAGATATTGGGCTTCTAGTAGATTTTGGATCCCAATGACAATCACATGGATTTTGGGTCACGTGACAAATTTTATTGCATAAATAGAATCTGGACCACATCTAATGTTTTGGATTACATGGAAAATTTGTGGTAAAAATTGGGTGCAGCGTTGTAAGTTTTATGCTAAATGTGATAAATTTTTGAGTAGAGTGTTTTTGGTGGGTTACATAGAAAAATTTGGTTAACGTGCCATGTTTTCGGATACTAAAATGAGTTTAGGTCACAATGGAATTTAGGGCCAAAATGTTAGATTTTGAGTAACACAATATGTATCGAGTAAAGAACAATTTTTTTGATAGTCCTGTTACATGGTATGTTAGGAGATTCTAGTAAATATTAACTGGTTAAACTAGTCGTTTGTCAAAAACATTTATCTTCAATTTAGTGATTCTCATTTTTTTAATTAGCTTTTTCTCCATAGTCACAGAGACTTATCTTTTCACCGGAGTGAGGGAGAGGTATTTATGTTGGATATTTTCAATATTTAGCAAGGAACGCATACTATAGAGGTTTGCAAACCCTTTATATCTGAATTTTGGAATGGGGGAGGGTTTGGAAACCCGGTTTGCAAACCTACCGAGTTCCAGTATTAGCGAAAGGTCACAAACCTATTTAGATTCAATTCAAAATTAAAGAGATGCGTCCCTTCCCATAAGCCACTATTGATGGCTTTTGAATGTGTTCATTGGAGATGAAAAGGTATACCCAATAGACATGATACCCCTATAAGTAGTAAAGATATTCTTCCATTCAAAATCAATCAAATCATAAAATCTATTTGTTTTCTTCTTATTCTAAACATCATCAGAATCTTAATACAGTTGTTCTTGGTCGGGTCAAGGAAGTACAATCCTGTAATTCGATTACGGTATTAGAGCTTCATTGAATCCTGAAGGCATAATTCGGAGAACGGTTGTACTCGCCAATTATATTGGGAAATGTCAAACTATTGTCGAAAAGAATCGAAGATCCTTGAAGTCAGGGGTACACCTTTCTTGTTTTGATTTCATCCTTCTAGTTTTAACCCAAAATTTCCAACATTTTTAGACATAATTTTATCGACAATGGAGGGTGAATCTTCAAACTTTACTGCTCAATCTCTGCAAAGTCATGAATCAGACTCTAAATCGCTTGGAACATTTTGATGGTGAGAATTTTACTCGCTGGCAAGAGACTGTGAAATTTTTTCTGATCACCATCAAGTTGTGGTACATTCTTGAAGACAGATTGAAGAAAATTCCTTCTCCAACAGAAAAGGACACTGATGAATTGAAGGCCCGAAGAAAGAAGCGCCATGAAGATGATTTCATGTGCCGTGGTCATATTTTAAATGCTCTGAAAATTAGTGTTTACAATGCCCATCGAAGTATTATGTCTGCAAAGGAATTATGGACTATGCTTGATAACAAATACAAGATTTCTGAAGCAAGCAACAAGAAATTCCTGATTTGCAACTTCATGGACTTTAAAATGGTTGACAACAGGTCAATTATCTCCCAGGTCAATGAACTTTTACTTATTTTCAACCATCTAAAAGATGCTGGAATTGATCTTGTACCTACTTTTGTTGTTGGGGTTATTATCTCTCATCTTCCCCCTTATTGGAATGGTTATAAGAAGAAACTTAAGTATGCGAAACTGACTATGACTTAGAAGGTTTACAGTTTCACCTTCGTATTGAAGAGGACTCACGTAAACGAGAAATTAAGGATAGTCAACGAAATGAAAATCATTCTAAAGTTAATAATGTGGAAATTTCTAAGACATAAAATTTATTGAAACCTATGAATAATACTCAGTTTAAGAAGCAACATCCCAACAAGAAGAATATTGAATGCTACTTATGTAAGAAACCCTTCCATTATGCTCGTGACTGTCGTCAACGAAAGAAACAAAAAATAAAAATGAGACGAATATGGTCGATGATAAACTTATCATAGTAGTGCAAGACGCCAATATTGTTGCTGATAATAATAGTGTATGGTGGTACAATAGTGGTTCAACCATTCATATATGTAAAGACATGCATCTTTACAAGACATATAAACCGGTTATTGGAGAAGGAAACAAAGTTACTTCCGCAAACAACCTACGGAGCAAAGTAATTGGCAAAGGCACTGTTGATCTCTCGTTTACTTTGGGAAAGACCGTTACTCTTACTAATGTTTTACATATTCCTGATATTGTAATAAACCTTGTTTCAGGAGACCTTGTTAACAAGGTCGGATTCAAGGTGACCTATGAGTCTGATAAGTGGATATTGTCCAAAAACGGTATGCTTGTTGGACAGTGATATGCTTGTAATGGGATGGTTAAGCTTAATTTAATAAATAATGATTCTGCTTATATTGTTGACTATGTTGATTTATGGCATGGTAGATTAGGACATGTGAATTATAGTTCTCTTAGAAACATGAAAAAATTAGGATTAATTTCTGATTGCAATTCTGATAATGTTTCTAAATGTGAAATCTGTGTGCAAGCAAAAATACATAGAATATCTTTTAAGTTTGTAGTTAGAAATTCTTCCTTGCTTGAATTAGTACATAGTGATGTTGGTGATCTGAAAAATCATGTGACTTGTGGTAGAAACAAATAATATGTTACTTTTATTCACGATCGTACTAGGTACACTTATACTTACTTAATAAAATCTAATGGTGATGTCTTTGATATGTTTAAGATATACAAAGCAGAAGTAGAGATACAATAAGGACAAAAAAATTAAGATTTTACGTTCTGATCGTGGTGGTGAATATTTTCATAATGAATTTAAATTCTTTTGCCAAAAGCATGGTTTAATTCATCAATTTACTGCACCATATACACCTCAATAAAATGGTGTTGCTGAAAGAAAAAAAAAAGAACTTTGGTTGAGATGGTTAATATTATGCTTATTAGTTCTAATTTGCATAATTCTTTGTGGGGTGAATCTATGTTATCTGCATGCTATATTTTAAATAGACTTCCTTTGAAAAAGAAGAATGTATCTCCTTATGAATTATGGTTTAACAGAAAACAAAATTTGAAAACACTTAAAGTCTGGGGTTGTTTAACATATGTTAGGAAGTATGATCCTAAGAGACCAAAGTTAGGAAATAGGGCTTATAAATGTGCTTTTTTAGGATATTCACTTAACAATACTATCACTTATAGATTCTTAATACTTGACACTTTTGAGATTATGGAATCTGTAGACGTATAATTTTTTGAGAACTTGAATAGGAATGGTTCCCAAAATCAACCCACTGAAAACCCTTTGTTACCTGGTCTAGAACCTGTTGAGACTAATATAAATGATGAACATTCTGTTCCTACTCAAGACATAGAAGATAATTCAGTACCTATTGAAGAAATCTAACTCAGAAGGAGTAGGGCAAGAATAGAGAAAGACTATGGTCCATACTTTATAACATATCTTGTGGAAGGAAATAAGAATGAAATTCTTAATGTTATTAGACATGTTATGCATGTTGATGATGATCCTAAAACTTATGTTGAGGCTATGAGTTCCAAAGATGCTATTTTTGTGGAAAGAGTCTATCAATGATGAAAAACATTCACTTTTATCTAACGGAACTCGGATAATTTATGACTACCTCTTGGCGCCAAGCCTATAGGATGTAAATGGGTATTCAAAAGAAAGTTGAATGCCGATGGATCCATTGATAAGGTTAAAGCCAGATTAGCTGCTAAGGGTTATAAACAAAGACATGTAATTGATTACTTTGATACATATGCTCATGTTGCTCGCATCTCACCTATTCGTTGTTTAATTGCACTTGCATCTATTCACAAGTTAATTATACATCAAATGGACGTCAAAACTACTTTTCTAAATGGTGAATTAAAAGAAGAGATATATATGGAACAACCTTAAGGTTTCATATCACCAGGACATGAAAAGAAGGTTTGCAAGTTGGTAAAATCTATTTGTTGTTTGAAGCAAGCTTCCATGCAATGGCATGAGAAGTTTGACAAAGTAGATTTGTCATATGGTTTTGTTGTTAATGATGCTGATATATGTATTCATAGTAAGCATGATAGTTATGGATGTGTTATTGTCTTTTTATATATTGATGATATGCTTATTTTTGGATCTAACATATCTCGTGTGGAAGAAACAAAGAGGTTTCTTAACTCTAACTTTGATATGAAAGACTTAGGAGAGGCTGATGTGATCTTAGGAATTAAAATCCAAAGAAAAGGATATAAGTTGGCTTTAATCCAATCTCATTACATTGAGAAACTTCTCAAGAATTATGGTCCCGACTCCTCTAGAACCTAGTATCAAGTTAATGAAGTATACTGGACGTACTCATGCAAAGCTTGAGTATTCTAGTATTATTGGGAGTCTTATGTATGTTATGCATTGCACAAGACCGTACATAGCCCAAGCAGTGTGATTGTTATGTCGTTTTTCAAGTACCCAGGAGTTGAACATTGGAGAGCAGTTTCAAGAGTGTTGGCTTACTTGAAAGGAACCATTGAATATGGTTTGCATTACCAAAGTTATCTCGCTGTATTAGAAGGATACAATGATGCTACCTGGAAAAATGTAAAATCTAAATCTAAGTCTACTAGTGGTGGATATATACATTAGGAGGTGTTGCTGTATCTTGGATTTCCAAGAGGCAGACTTGTATTTCTGATTCAACAATGTTGTCAGAATTAATTGTGTTAGCCGATGCATGTAAGGAGGCAGAATGACTTAGAAACTTACTTGTTGAAATCCCACTTTGGAAGAAGCCATCTCCAGCAGTCTTGATTAATTGTGATAATCAAGCTACGATCTATAACGTTTCTAACAAGACTTATAATGGAAAGTCTAGACATGCAAGTCTTAGACATCGAATGGTAAGATAATTACTCAAGAGAGGTGATAGGTATTTATTTGCATTAGTTGAATACTCTAATTCATTGATTTCTTGTTAGTTTTCATATCATTATTCTTTGATTTTGTTTTCTTATGAGTTTCTTAGTATTTTTGAAGTGTATTCAACCAAAGAAGAAGAAAAAAGTTCATTACGACATGAAATGAACAAGGAAGTCAAGTTCTGCTAATGGAGAAGGGCCAAAGACCAAATTCAACTCATTAAAATCCAGGAGTTATTAATACCATTTTGAATAGAACGAGAATACGAGGTGAACGCAAAAAGAATGAGGTCATTCCGAGTTCGTATGAGGAATTTTTGAGCAAAACATCCAAAAGAAAATAACGAAACACTCAGCAAAATAATCGGTAGATAACAGGGAAATTTATCTACCGATTATAGGCAGTTTCGGGTAGAGAAAATCTTCGTTTTTGAGCTCCAACAATCGGTAGATAACATGGATATCCAGTCTACCGATTATGACTCGACATGAGCCACTTCTAAGACACGTTTTTGACTTCTAAATCAAGGAAACGTGGTCCCGGAAGGATTCTAAACCCTAGAAGGAAAGGATACTTAAGGGATAAGCATTGAAGTCTATAAAAGAAGACATCTAAGGCTCAAACAAGACATCGATATACATATTTTATATTCCATATCACATCTTCTACATAAAAAACCTAGGGTTTTCCCCTTTGGGGGAAACCATTCTTCTTCTTTGTATATTTTTCATGGGTTTTAGTAAATCCATGAGTAGGTAACTTTGTTCTATTGGTTGGGGATGTAGTTGGAAGTCCTAAACATGTAAATCAATTTGGCTGGTTAGTTTTAATGCTAATGATCTATTTTATCGCTTATATTCTACTGTTTATATCGCCATGTATGATTGAAGACTTGATCGTTCAAGTTACAAATTGAATGGTCTTGTATTTATATCTAAAGCTAGACTATTGTCGAAGAACTCTAACCACAAGTAGCACAACATAGTTTTTAATAACGGGATGTTGCAATGATATTATGTGTAGAAGCTTAACCTGGGTTAAATCTGTGCTCTTGCGCCGGATTGCTTAAAATAACCTCAACTCACGAAGACCATTGCTTTCATTGGGTTAAACTTGAGTGGCTCTTGCGCCAAGTTATTCATTGAGAAGGATTCAAAGAGTGGTTCTTCCGCCTTTGATGATACAAGGAGTTTTGCCGGAGTAAGCCTGCGATAGGATGCTCTAGGTTATTGGTACGAGAAGGATTGAACGTTATCTCTAATCGACTGAAGAGCTTGTTTGGTGACGGAAGATGAAACCTCTAATCAGTATTTTCTCACTTTGATCTCAATCTTTATTTACATTTTTTTTAATTTCTTTCGTTAGTTTACTTAGTTGTATTCATTACAATTCCCCCTCTTGGTTACATAAGAAGTCAAAGACAAATAAAAATTCATAGCTCCTCATGGGAACGATCCTTACTACCGCTATATTACTTATTAGTATTATTGGGAAATATCTTAATTAGTTTGTGCGCAAACGACATGTACCAAGAGGAGTAGTTGTATTTAACTATGTTGAAACAAGTAAAAACTTGGTAGACTCATTTACGTAGAGTCTACCAAAGGAACTGGTTTCAATAAAGTATAAGGAAATGAGACTAAGTTCTGTGAATGAAGGATGATCGCCCATAGCAGAAACCCAACCTATGTTTTGAAAAGGATAAACAAGGTTCAACGGGTACCAACAAGTTATGGAACTGATTATGGTGCACTAAGTCAAAACTTCCCATTTTCTTATTAGTGATGTGTTTCTGCAAGAAAAAAAAGAATGGATGCAAATCCTTAATAAGTCTATACTTGCTTAACAAATGTATTGCAGAAATATCTGAAGAGGCTTATATAAGTATGAAATCAGGTCGTTTTCTAATAGAATAAGACTGTTCTCTAATGAAGACTCATGAATCTAGGATTTGAGCACATGGTTAATAACGTGCTAGCTACAGAACACACTATTCTTTGAAATCAATATGTGTGGAGATTCCGGTTTTATCACAAGGGGTACTTGGTTTAAGACTAGTTTCACCATAAAACCTCGATAAGGTTTTGAATTTCTTACACTAAGTGAAAATTCAAATCCAAAAAATACCTATCATTTATATATTGGTTTCTACGATGATGTTTATTCTCAACTTAGCTTGAATTATGTTGGTTTGATCTCACTCGGGTACGTAAGCAGTCACTTGAGTGATGCAGCCATTCTGATTGTAAAGCTTTTTACTTTTTTTTACTTTATATTTTGTTTTTGAAAATATGAGGAGAATATTGGATACTAGGGTTTGACCCGCGCCTCTCGGCAATGGGCTATTTCATTGTAAACTAAAAAGTAGATTTTTTGTAACTATGCACGTGGGGGTGGGTGCTAGGCAAAGTAAACTTGGACCATAAAATTGAACACTGAATTGGATGGCATTCAAATTCCTTCGCCAAAGGTATTGTTTTCTAATTAAAACAAACGTGATAATACTGTAATGGTTACATTTGATATCCCAAATGTAGCTAATATTTACATATCTGGATAGGAAATTAAACACCCAATGCAACCAAAGCTTAAAAAAAAAACACTTAAAAACTATATTGACTGACCAAACAGAATGTTGTTTTAGAATTATAATTAAAACAAAAATATGATAACTGTTCTTCAGCTTCACTTATCTCCATTTAGGCATATTCATCAAGATGACATTTTCTTATTGAGTGGTCGATGGACATTGTCACAGTTCCTTTCATCTTTTACAGTATGAAAAATACCATAGTTGGTTCCAAGGTCAGCATCAACATCATCGTGGTAAATGCGTGTGAGTGCGAAGTTGGTTGCAACTTTTTGAACCATATGGAATGGGCGGAGAGCAATTTGAAAATGAAGTTGTCTGATTGAGAACCTGGGAGAACCCAGAAAGGACCGCTGCAGTTGCAATTTTCTGAACATTATGATAGCCAAAACTAGCTAAGTTGAAAACGGCCTCGGCAACTGTACGAAAAAATCAATTAATTTTGGGGAAAACACGGTCAAAACAGTTCACAACTTTACCTCTGGGGTTCCAATGAGTTGATTTGCGGTTTTACCCACCAATCTCTGGACCTCACTATCCAGAGCTATGAAAACAGTACATCCTGTCGGATCCTCCACTTCAAAACGGACCATGAACCTGGAATATAAAATAGTCGGAGAGTTTGTGGCACTGGTTAATTGCTAATAGTCTACAAATGCAGAAGTATTAAATTTAACTTTGCTTTGGAATAGAACCTGGCTATTGGGGCATAAACTTTTAATCCACATTCAGAGAAGTTGAGATTGCTACCCTTACGAGAAACCTACTTGCTACACCATGGACAGGCGAGATAGTGCCACCCACGATGAATCAGCACGTCGGTCGTGATCGCAGTACACAACACAATATTAGAATCCTGAGCATAATGTGTTTATTAGTACCTAGAAACAGATCAGATTACTCGAAGTATGATAGAATAAAAGATAACGTCAGACGAAGTTCATGTACAGGCGGAGGTGATCTCAGATCATGCATGGAAATTCATGTTAATTGGAGTTTATGTCCTAGCTGCGACAAAAACCTGAGAGGTGACTACATGATTCAAAGCAAACTAAATTCTGACCTGGTCCGATAGACCCTATTCATATTCCTGTCTCTTAGTGTTGAATAAATCTTACCGTGGAACCCGCCTATTAATTGTTAGTTTTGCTTATTCAGATAAAGTGATTCTTATGTCCACTAATGCCATTAGGATCTACACAAACAAAGACATACCTGCCACGGTTGAAATGTGCGAAAGGTAATTAACCTGTTTAGGACTACTTCATTATGCTTTTGTCGTATTTCTATATTTATGAATTATGCGTCATCTTTTCCGGTCCTGATGATGGGGAGTATTTTTTTTGTTTTACGATTAGCCACCCCTGTGCTGGGTCGCCACAGTTTATCACATTTTCGTGCAACGAAATCCTTACAAAGATCCCGTTCCAAGAAAAACCAACCAGGAAAAACATATCTGAGCTTACTGCTGTCAGTTGGAATCAAACCTCGGTAACTCTTGACAAATGCGGAACTTATGGCAACCAATACAGGAGTAGTGACCGCGTCCCAATTAATTTTTTCGTCAGCGAACTTCACAAATGCCTAAAAATGCAGTAAAGTGGAAATGGTTAGAGTTAAAAGTGCAAACGCGAGAAACTGAAGGATCAAATTATAAATATACGTCTAGTCCATAAACTTCAGAAAATCTGCATGCCAATGATCAAGTCCAGATATACATCAATGCTCCAGATATTTTAGGCTAAAATGGCATTCTGTATTAGCAAAAATAATGGCTTTAATACTCATTCACATAGGATTCATACATTACTCAATTCTTAAGATTGTAAAAGCTACACTGTTTTCGTCTCTAGAGCCTAGATTTAGATGCAAATGATCCCACAATCAAATCTTTATTGCAGATCCAATTATTGTTTTATTTTGAATTCCAAAAATTGATTGTTATATGGCGTTGTGCAAGTCCACAAAACCCGAACCGATATGATAAAATTTGGTTGCCACCATGGCTTGCGCATAATCTTAGTTTGAATCCACATTAACAATCGGTATATAAACTTTTTTGGTCAATCACTGAAAAGGTAATTGCATAATAAAAGGTTGTGGATAAAATAAGGACTATCTTATTCCAGCCGATGCCCAAAAAACCATGATCATGAGTTTTAGTTGTTCAGAAACAACCCATACAGGGACTGCACTTTCCCGACATCCTAGATGCTTAACACGCTCTCTACAATGAGATTATTATACAAACCTCGAATACCAAATACTGGAATCTAACATGACTTGTAATTCATCCAATATCTCCTCCGTTCAAATCTCTTGAGACCTGCAGTATACAAATAACCACATTATAATCAAAGATGGACATATTTTTAAATACCGCACCGAAAATTTGTAACCTCCTAGTGTAGACTTAAACATTCTCATGATTTAGTGTAGACTTTAAAGCTTTTAGTAGATAATTTACTATAACTTGAAAATTGATAAGGTAACCGAGGATCATTCCAAGAAGAATTCTGACCAAGTAATAGCAGGCTATGTTCACATAAGCTAGGGTACTTTGCCATCCAGCACCAACAGCAACCCCTGCAAGTGAGTTTCAAAATATCGAATCAATTTCACTGGACTGTACATGTTATCAATGTTGAATGAACTAAGAACTAAGAATTTCATGATGACCTGAGAGGTGTTGAACACCGTTAAGAAGTATAGAGAAGTCAAGAAAAGGTGATAGGGTATCTATCAACTTCTGTTGCGACTGCTTCATCCATTGAAAATATGTAGGCAAATTGTCTTCTGTGAAACAGGAAAACACAAAAAAACCAACCACAATTGTCAATGATGTAAGTGTCGACACCACTATTGCAAATTTCGCTTCTTTCAAGCTCGCTCCACCGAGTTCATTAGACATCCACACACTACAAAAAAGAGAGTTGGTTAATAATAAGATAAACTATTCGTGAAGAAGAAGAAGAAAAGGAAAAACAATATGTTACACACATTTCACATTGCCAAAACCTGTTGATTATTAACGACGAATATGAAGGCCTAGAGATATAATTGATACCTTGCTGCCGCCAAGAAACCAAGAGATATCATCATCTCCCACCCGTTAATGTTTAAGCTGCGCACATGAGATATACAAATCTTTAGTTACTTATTAAAACACCTGAATTCTTTTTTAAATAATAAGAGACTAAGACCAATGTTAAAAGAAAAGTATTCTAGCAAGCAAATTAAAAAACAAAGTGAATTAAAAATCAATACTTACAGTTTCAATGTTTTTCTCGCACTATCATCCAGAAAATGGATTCCATCACATGCCTGCAAGGAGTATTTGTTGGTTTAGACTATTTCCCTTTTCACTAAGAGATAGAGCCAAGTCATGGTGGTATAGCTTGGCCCCTCAGTCGATTGAGACCTATGCCCAACTTACTTCATCTTTTATTCAGAAATTCTTCCCTAAGAACAGAATATCCTCAATTAGGCAGAAAATTTTCACGTTTTCTCAGCAAGAGGGAGAGTCTCTGTATGTTTATGTAGAAAGGTTCAACGACTTAGTGTCCCAATGCCCAGACCACGGTTTAGATGAGTTAAGTCTAGTTCAAATTCTCTATGAGGGTTTGGATTATGCGACTGTAACTTTGGTTGAGTCCTTGTCAATCGGAGAAGTCGACAGTAAGACTCCTGCTGAGGCGATGCAATTTCTGAGTGACATCGCCGAGAAAACCCATCAGTGGGAGAGCAATAGAAATCCCAACCCATTAGAATCCTTATCTAGAAGGCTAGAACTGGTCGAAATGAATCAAACTAGTAGTTTAGAGCCCCAACCCAATCCAGGAGGTGTCAATGAAATGGCGACGGGTGAGAAATCATCAAGTCACGTGAATGCAGTCACAACCCTCAGGAATGGTAAATTGGTGGACAACGGGGTAACTGGGCCTGATAGTGGACATACTGTAGTTCACCCTGACCCAATAGCCGAAGAGACTGATAAAGTCTCTGATGAGCCTGAGGAAACCCCTCGGGCCACCGATTTTATGCCTAGAGCCCCTTATCCAAGTTTGTTAGCACCTACTAGGAAGGACCCCAGTTTAGAAACTGTCAACATGATAGAGACCCTAGTTCAGGAGACATTACCAAACACTTTGATAGAAGACCCATTAGAGAAATGTCGAGCCCACTTTGGATTAGATTTTCATGAGTTGGACTTTAAGCATGATCCACCAGATACCCTGATAAGTAGTGAGTTAGGCCCATCAGAAGAGGAATCCAAACCATCTAGTGAGATGGAGCTTAGGCCCAACCCATTAGAAGATCCATTAGAAAAATGCCTAACCAACTACAGATTTAATAGCGATAATGATAGGGTTATTGATGAGGTTCGTACTTTGTTAGGCTTTGCACCACCGGATTGTAATTTAGAAGAAGCAGTTGACTATTTTCGAGAATCTGACGATCCGGAAATGAGGGAAATTGTTATTAGTCTATCTAGAGACACTGAAAACTCTAAGTTTGGGGGTGACTATCATTCTCCATGTGCTATACCATTAACTCTTAAGAAGGTCCATAGCTTGGGACCTGACATAGGCACCGCTGCAATTTTACGAGATCATCCTCCAGTTAGATTTACCAATCCTCAGTTGCCAGAAACCCATCCTCTGGTCGATGTGGTTTACCTAGATAGGGATCAAGGTGTACTCAGATCGTTTATCCTCTTAGCTTGCTGCAGTTTACTTCTACCATGGGGCACACTATTTGATTCAGATGACCCACAATTGTTCCGATTATTGCTATATGATTTAAGGGGGTGACTAATTCTTTTCTAGTCTGGCTGAAGACTTTAAACTTAGCACTTCTTGGGAGGTAACCCATGCTCAGGCATTCAGGTACTATCTTTCTGACTCCCTTACTTTTACTCTTTTGGTATTGTTCTTTACTTAGAAACATTGAGGACACTGTTTAATTTAAGTTTGGGGGTATTGGGAGACTTTTTAAGATTAATAAGATTTGGAATTTAGAAGCATGTGAACAATTCAGGGTGACACTAACCACTCTAGGTAGATAGAAACTTAGCCATTTTGCTATAAGGATTGGTGTGCCCAGCTAGATGGTCTATTCATAAAGGAGACAGAGTTCAGGTGTTAGAAATAACATGATAGTTGTCACCACCATATCACGTTCTGTTTTATTATTTGCAATTTCGTGTTTCTCTGAGAGTATTGGTGGGTCCTAGCATCGACGTGTTAATTAGCGCTGGAATGACATTTAGTGTGTTGAGATCATGCCCCAGTATGAATAATATGTTATTGTCTTAGAGTTATGTGTGTGATCCCCCTGTCTCCGTCGCCTAAGCAAGCGTGGAATGCAGGATCCATGGGAACACACATGTATTAAAAAAAAAAAAAA
>JAJJMC010010059.1:0-10144 GCA_023531435.1 Papaver californicum
GCCCTTCTCCATTGGCAGAACTTAACTTCCTTGTTCATTTCATGTCGTAATGAACTCCTTTCTTCTTCTTTGGTTGAATACACTTCAAAACTCCTAAGAAACTCATAAACAAACAAAATCAAAGCATAATGATATGAAAACTAACAATAAATCAATGAATTAGAGTATCCAAATAGTGCAAATAATGCACCTATCACAAACGTTCTTGTTGCGGCCAGCAATCCAGTTTCTAAGAATAAGTGGTCACACGAAAGCTTGAGCTTTAGGTCGGTGAACCTTGAAGAATTTAAAAGGATGCACAATCTTCAGCAATTCAAGGTTTCCTTCTTTGATCATGAAGAAGATGAAATTTCATTGGAGATGATGGAAGGGTTTAAGTATAGCAACAGGAAGTTGTTAATTCCTGCGAGAGCATTGGATGCGGGCTTACAAATTCCTTTGTATCAGAGTGAGAGTCCTTTTCAATTTGAGGTTCTCGCAAGCCGCATCAAATCCCCGTATGGTTTAGCCCGATCTGTTACTCAATATAACGGGAATTGGTGACGTGTGTTGGATGAATGCAGCATGGAAGCCAGGGAAAATCCAACTTCACTTGTTACGTTCCCAATCCTGCGGAGCGTAAACATTACACGGTCGAAAACTTCCATGTTACATATGCAGACAACATAGCTGCGAAGAATTATGAGAAATGGAGTGTTGTTCCGGGCCACAAAGGTGGTGAAGGATCCCGTTTGCTGTCGGAGATTGATAATTCCAAGTTGAAATTCATTCAGGGGACGCAGGTTCCTTTAAAGGAAAAAATCCGCGAAGATCATGATTTTAAATGGTACCGCACTCCTCTGGTCACTAAAGGTCCATGGATCTTTGGGTTTGTCCAAGAAAGCGTGGTTTACAATCTTCTATCGCGCTTTGATAATTACTGCGCTTGGCAGTTAAATTTTTACTGGTTTCAATTTTCCGTTTATCACTGTGGTACGTAAAATTCTCTCTATCCTTTAATATCATGCTTTAAGCATTTTTTAATTTCTTTTTTCTTTCTACAGCCGCAAGCTGATGAAAGCTCAAAAGGTGACTCAGGGATTAAACGCAAAGTCGCGACTCCCGCAAAAAAAGTATTATTTTAACCTAATGAATTCTAATAATTCTTATGAATTTTATTTAATGAATTTTTGCGGTATATTGACAGGGTCGGAAGAAAGCTAAGAGTACACCCCGCTCTTCTACTGATAGGAAGGAAGGAGAAATTCGAGACTCTCTCCCTCATCAACCAATTTTGAGAGGTGAGGGTAGCTCCGCTCCGGAAAGACATGAAGAATAGCAGAATATACCACTTAAAATAACAAATTTTGAATCCCACCAAACCATTGTTCCTGATTCTTCTTTTCTTTTTCAACTCTCTCCCTTATTAGTTGATGAGCCACTTGAAGATGCAACAAGTGAAGACGATTCAACTGATAAAGAGGATCGCCTCATTCAAGGTGATCCTGGAAACACTTCAGTAGAAGATGATGGGCGAGCACATGTTGCGGTAGCAGATGAGTCAGCGGATACTAGAGCAGTGGGCGGTGTGCCCGCAAACACTATGGTAGAAGCTGCTCCTACCGTAGTTAACGTCTCAAGTGTGGCTGTTGCTGATGCAGTGCAGTTAAATAAAGAGATCCCGCAAAAGAATAAAGGAAAAGGAGTTGCGGGAGATTCAAATCTATTGGCTAAAGAAGAAGAAGCCTTCCGTTGGTTTATGTCAAATGAGCTTCTCTCTGTCCCCAGCGATTCCTTGTCGGTGGAAACGGATAGTCCTACGGTCTCACACTTGCGGGAGTGCATGCGGTCCGTACCGTATGACACGGTGAAAGACGCCTGGCTAAGAGGCCAAGGTCAACCCTTTGACCCCACCTTCTACATAAATCAACCTTCTTCTCTTGCGGAGACAATTGCACTCGCGGATGGAGAAGTATATTTTTTCCCGCAACAGGCTCTTTTGCAGGTATTCTCATTGTTTTAATAACCTTCAATTTCGCCTTATTTTTTACTTTTATTTATAACTTTAATTATGTAAATTACAGCTTGCGCGGGGTCAAAACGCCGCACATGTAGATTATAAGATCTTTAAGGCGCGGTCCACGATGATGGAGACCCAATTTAGGACTGTAGAAGAAGAAGCTATAGGTTTGAAGCGGGAAAATGACGCGCTTCGTCAACAATTGCTTGATATTCAAAATCAAGGTTTTACACTTTTCCTCTCGTTATTTTTATTTTATTTTATTTTACTTGTTTCTGAATTACTTTATGGGATCAGCGGGGGATTCAGACCTTGTGATTAAGCTGCGATATAGAATTATGTGCTTGAAAAATAATGTTTAAAAGTCAATAATGAGAATATGGAGGTCAAAACAAGATTTAACAACCTTGTCGATAGTCATGATCTGGTCACACTGAAGTACAATGAATTAGAATCGCAACATCGGATTTTATATGGGGAGAAAATCCGCAAGAAAGTGGAATTTGATGCTGCTTTATCGTGGACTAAAGATTGCGTTCTTGAGGCACGGGCACGATCTGAAAGATTGGAAAAAGAGAATCGCAAACTCTGTGTAGAACGTCAGAATATCCTTGCGGGATTCTCTCATTCCAGATCACATCACAATTCTCGATTTTCTTTGTACATAGCACAGCTCATTAAAGACAGAAACAACTCAGCTTCAGAGGCTCATGCTAAAGGGAAAGCCCTTGCGGATGCTCAAGGGAAAGCCCTTGCGGATGCTCAAGTTAAAATCCGTAATTTATCTGATTCCGTTCTTCATCGTGAGAGTGGCATTTTCCGTTTGCATAAAGAAGTAGAAAAGTGTACATCTAAATTGAATCAATTGCGGAATAATGAAGCAGAGTTAAATCAGTGTAGCCAAAATCTTCAACAACTCACTTCCAATTATAATAAGCTTCGGGAGAATATGATTTTCTTAATGTTACTAAAGATACAATGGCTCTTGAATTAGCAGAGTTTGAATCCCTCGCAAGAGGTATCCTATTTTACCATATATTTAAAGTTTAATATTATTCCCGCATTGATTAACCTGTTGTTTTTGTTTCAGGTTTTGAAGAAAAATTCAAAGATGCAGCCGCAAGAGCTGCTAAGGCTGAAGGGGAGCTTGGTGCTGCAAATACTAGGATGGAAGAACTCAACAAGAAACTGGAGCTGGCTTCTATCAAGGCTAATGAAACGCAAACTCGGCTAGAGCTTGCATCAATCAAGGCTAATGAAGCGCACACTCAGCTAGAGCTTTTATCCTCTAAAATTAAAGGAGCTGAGGATAAATTGATGCATGAAACCCTGAAGAATGAAAGCCTTGTTCGGGACTTATCTTCATAGAGAGGGAAAATAAATTTTTGGAAAATAAAAGTCCAAAATTCCGAAGCCGAAACAAATCAGTGCAAGAAAGAGCTTGATAATAGAAAGGCTTATATTTCTTGGGTAAGGGCCGAAACTCGAGTTTTAATTGCAAAGGCGGTCAACAATACTCTTGATAAAGTACAAGCCGATGGATTTTCCAAGATCTACAAGCGCAAAGATGTCCCTGATAATCCTCTTTTTGAAGCAGATCTTCCCGCACCTTAGTTTTCTTTGATGTTGCTTAGTTCTTCCTTGCTTCCAAATTGTATTTGCACTTTCATTTTGCCTTGTAGTTTTGTCCCTGTAAAACAATTTATGAATATATATATTGATTGTTAGTGCATTGAATGAGTGTGAATTGTTTAACCGCAAGGAAATTTTATACCTTGAGTTACTTTGAGGGTTGTAGCGCATATCTAACTTCTCTCTGGACAGGAAGAAATTAGGATGCGGTCCCTAGAACATCTCCTGAAATGGAGAGTACCTGATACAATAATTAATGTCATGTTAGGCATCTCTGTAGCGAAAGATCCAATAGTCATACACTCATAAACATTAACATAAACTTTCTAAAGAGATTACATTTCTGCTGCTTTACCTAGTATGAAGCCAAATTATTGTATAATTGCATTGTTGGTTGTGAGCACTTCCTGAAGTGGAGAGTACCTGATACAATAATTAATGTCATGTTAGGCATCTCTGTGGCGAAAAATCCAATAGTCGTAGACATTCATATGGACTTTCTAGAGAGATTGCATTTGATCTGCTTTACCTATTATGAGCGCAAATTATTATACGATTGCATTGTTGGTCATCGGTAATATGGTTTGAGATATTGCGCGTTCCAAGGATGTCGTAAGATTTCTCTATTTATTCCTCAAATGATATGATCCTTGTCCCACAATATCTTGTATAATATAAGGTCCTCCCCATGTAGGTGCAAACTTTCCTGCTTTTTTATCCCTTTGGTATTCTGGGATTTGCCGTAGAACATATTGTTCCACAAAGTTCCGCAACTTCACTTTTTTATTGTATTCTCTTGCCAATCTTCTTTGATAATTTTCCATTTTTTGAAGTGTAACTTCTCTTCTTTCTTCTAAGTCATCCAACTTTTCAAGCATTAGGTCTGAGTTCAAGTTCTTCTCCCATGCTTCTGTTCTTGTTGCGGGTAAAATGACTTCCGTTGGAATAACTTCTTCTGCTCCATAAGTAAGAATAAATGGTGACTCTCCAGTGGACTCTCTTCTTTTTGTGCGATATGCCCATAATGTATTATGAAGCGGTTCACACCATTGTTTATGATGGCCATCTAGAGTTTTCTTCAAATTCATGGCAATTGTCTTATTTGTTGCTTCGGCCTGTCCATTGCTTTGTGGATAAAGCGGAGTGAACTTGTTCTTTTGAATATTGAATGCTTCGAAAAGCATATCGATATTTTTTCCTTGTAATTGTTGTCTATTATCCGAAACTATGGCTACCGGAATTCCAAATCTACAGATTATATTCTCAAATAAAAATTTGAAAACATCCGTATCTCTGATATGTGCAAGAGCTTTGGCCTCAACCCATTTAGTGAAATAGTCTGTGGCTACACTCAAATATTTTATTTTTGAGTACCTTCCACTAATGTCCCAACAATGTCTATCCCCCATTTTGCAATGGCCAGGGGCTGAGTATGGAATTAAGTTCTATTGCGGGAGCTTTTATTCTTTTCGCATAACGCTGGCATTCTTCATATCTTTTTATCATATTTTCTGCATCTTTATGCATAAATGTCCAGTAATATCCTTGCGTTTTTGCTTTTAATGCAAGTGACTGTCTTCCACTATGATTTCCTGCATCTCCATAATGTATATTTTTGAAAATTCGCCGCCCTTCTTCTTGCGATAAACATCAAAGTAACGGTCCCAAGAAAGATCTGCGGTACATAATTTTATCCCGCAACTGATAATTCACAGATTTTGATTGCACCTTCCTTGCCTCTCTAGTGTTTGTGGGCAAAATCCCATCTTGCAAGTATTGATGTATTGAAATCCTACAATCTTCTCAGGATAATTCATTTTCTGATTTTTGTGGAAAATTTGTATCATATTTAACAGCTGCATCTTCAATATCTTCCCCAACTTCTTCTTCCATGTTTTCGACTGCCACAACTTAATCGATGGTTCATAAATGCGCCCAATTTTGACTGTTGATGTATCCTGATCTTTTATCATTGAAGAAATAAATGCTAATGCATCCGCATGGCGATTCTTATCTCTGGATAAATGCCGAAAGGTTATATTTGGAACTTGAAACACCAATTTTTGCACAAGATTCTTGTATTCTACCAGGTCTTCATCAAGCGCTTGATATTTTAATTCAACCTGCCGAATTATTAATTGTGAGTCGCACATCGCTTATCCCCAATTCAATGATGAGCCGAAGATCATGAACCACAGCCTCATACTCCATTATGTTATTTGTATGTTCGCCGAACTCAAGTCGAAATGCATGTACCATTCGGTCTCCTGTAGGAGTTGTAATCACAATTCCAATTCCCTCACCTTCTCTATTCCGTGCCCCATCAACAAATACTTCCCATCTGCGGGAATTTACAGAACTTAGAATATCTTGGGAATCATCATCTTCTATTCCGGGCAAACCTTGGATTTCAAAATCATCATCTAATTGTAAATCCGCAAGGAAATCTTCCAGAACTTGCGACTTTTGTGCAGTTTGTATTTCAAATAAGATGTGGAATTGTTCCATTTGTGCATTCCATTTTGATATTCTCCCTACTTTTCCCACATTCTTTAGTACAGACTCTAGAGGAGCTTTGCTTGGTACCCGCACATAGTGTGTCAGAAAATACGTGCGTAATTTCTGGTAGCAAAAACCAGCGCTAATATTAATTGTTCAATTTTGGTATAGTTTCTTTCTGCAAGATTAAGAGTTTTTCTGATGTAATACACTGGTTTTTCTACTTTGTCATTTGTTCATACCAACACCGCACTTACAGCATCTTCTGTTGCGGCTATGTACAAGGCGAGCACTTCTTCAGGTTCTGGCTTTTGTAGTGCAGGTAATGTGGCGACATAAGATTTAATATTTTGAAAGGCTTGCTCACAATTCTCGTTCCATACAAATTTATTTTTCTTTTCAAGATGTCAAAATAGGGCTTACATATGTCCGATGATCTAGCAATGAATCTGCTGAGTGCGGCCAAACAACCATTTAATTTCTGTACTTCTTTAACATTCCTTGGAGATGGCATATCAACAATTGCCTGAGTTTTTGCCGGATCAACTTCAATCCCTTTTTTGGAAACCAAATACCCCAAAAATTTTCCTGACGTATCCCCAAAAATGCATTTATCTGGATTGACTTTCATTTTGAATTTCCATAAAGCTTCAAATATTTTTCTCAAGTCTTGTAAATAATACTTTAAAAATTTACTCTTTATCAGCATGTCATCTACATAGACTTCAAGGGTGCGACCTATCCATGGTTTAAAAATTGCGTCTACCAACCGCTGATATGTTGCTCCTGCATTTCTTAGCCCAAATGGCATTCTGGTGTAGCAGTAAAAACCATGTGGAGTGAAAAATACAGTGTGTTCTTGATCTTCTTCAGCTAGAGCAATCTAATTATACCCTGAATGCCCGTCCATGAAGGATAAAGCCTCATGTCCTTCAACAACTTCCACCAACTGATCAATGCTGGGAAGCGGATAACTATCCTTTGGGCATGCCTTGTTTAAGTTGGTGAAGTCTATGCAAATTCTAACTCCCTCATTATTTTTTGGTACAATCACCATGTTTGAAATCCAAGTTGGGTATCGCACCTCTCGAATAAACCCTGCATCCATGAAATTTTTTTAACTCTTTTTCAACTGACAAATGATATTCGGGTGCTACTTTGTGTATGCGTTGCTGAAAAGGTATAATACCCGGATGTATATGCAACTCATGTCGAACAATACTTGGACCGATGCCTGGCATGTCCTCCATCTTCCATGCAAAAATATCCACATAATCTCTAAGTAGAGTGACCAAATTATGCTCCCTTTCTGTTTCCATCAGCGTTCCAATCTTAATCATTCTGGGGAGTTTTTCTGTTCCTATGTTGATATTTTTGGTTTCTTCAATTGCTGTAAAAGTGGATTTGGGAGTTCCTAAAAGTGTGGGAGCCCCCTTTAATTGCTATGTTGGAAGACTGCCCCCGTCATTTTTCGGTATGCTTTACTCCAACAAAGTACTTTTATTTGTTTCTTTTTCTACCTCACTTCTAGCAGTCTTAATCAAATATTGGTTTATCGCCTCTTTTTTGGCTTTTGTCTTTCGTTCTTTTTTCCTATTTTGTTGTTGATGTACTCGTTCCTCGTTCATGCGGATCTCTGCAAGAATATAAGATTTTGCTACATTCTGATCTCCTTTTATCTCCATCTCCCCTTGCGGTGTCGAGAATCACAAATATTGGTGATATGTTGAGGTTACCCCTTTCAATTGATGGACCCAATGTCTACCAATAATGGCATTATATGGAGATAGAGCCTCCACTACATTGAATTTTGTCAGAATACTTATTGGTCCAGCTGTAACATCAAGTAAAATTTTCCCTTTTGGTTTTGAGGCTATCCCATTGATCCCATAGATTGTGTAGCAAGAAGGCGTAAGCTGATCATCTTTTAATCCCATTTTCTGGAAGGTGTCATAAAATAATACATTAAGAGAACTACTCCCATCCATAAGAATCTTCTTGACATTCCATCCAGATACTGGTAGAGTAAGCACCAACGGATCATTGTGCGTTTCAATCTCCTGATCAACCTCGTCCGCTGAAAAAGTTAGCGGGGAAGTCATCCATTCTTCCCATGTTTCCGAAACCCTTCCCGTAACTTTGAAGACTTCATGACTGCGAACCCTTTTATGTAGCTTCCTATCAATAGCTACACTCATAGATGATTGTCCCGATTCAGAATAGGAAATCATATTAATAGTTTGGTCATTTTGTGGAATATTCAGTTTTTCCCATATTGGGCCTTGGTGGAGGATCGGGCAAATAAATAAATTCTTTTAACTCCCCCATATCAATCAATTTTTGAACTTGCATCTTCAAATTTCTGCATCGGCTTGTGGAGTGGCCCTGATAGCAATGAAATTCACAATACTCCTTCGAATTATGTGTGTGTGAAGGCTGCTTTCCTTTTGTCCATGGCCAATGAAAATCTTGCTTGTTCTTAATTGCATTTAGAATTTGTGGGTAAGGGGTGCTGAGTTTAGTGAAAACCCGCTCCTCAAATTGGCGGTTAAATTTTCTTTCATCATCTGTCTTACCTCGTTTTGATTCAATGTCAGGATTTTCTCCCGCAACCCTCTTTCCGGAACTTGTTGATGGTTCTACAACATTTGCCATGTTGGCATCCCTCTGATGTTGGGATATTATTCTCGGATGTTGCTTTTGATTATCCTGTAATGTTGCATATTTTTCAATTATATCCCTGAGATCCCCTTCGGTTTTCGGATTTTTTCTATGAATATCAATAAAGAGTGGGCTTTCTCGGTTGGCTATCCCCCATTTGTAGCAGTTAATAGCAATTCTGGAGTTACATCCCCTAATGCTTGACAGATCGTCTGCCATTGATCTGTGTAGTCTCGGATGGTCTCCTTTGTCCAAGATGCCAGGGAAAATAACTTGTCCATCCCTGCGTCTGCGAGTTTATCATACATGTATGTCTCTAGGAACTTGCAGGTCAATTGTGTGTAAGAATGCACTGATCCTTTTGGAAGATTATCATACCATGTTAAAGTTGTCCCTTTCAAGCTTGACGGAAAATACCGACACATAACAACATCATCTCATTCCCATCGGGTCATGATGCGGTTGTAGTATTTTAAGTGAGTCGTTGGATCCTTTGTCTCATCATAACATTAAAAGATGGGAAGATTGCACTTTTGCGGTATTGACGCATACACAAGGTGTGGTGCCGACAGTTTCTTCTGGCTTCTTTTAACACTTCTTCAAGTCGTCCTTCCTCTTTATTTTTCAAAATTTTGATTTCTTCTCGCATTTGTTCCATGTCCTCACAATATTTTTTCCATCTGTTGTTTTGCAACTCTGAACCATCAAAATCTAATTTATCAGGTTCATACCGCTGACGTGCGGGTTCGAATACGATGACTCTTTGATCTTTATTGACTTTTGCTTTTCTTCTTGCGGGTCTATTGGAGCTTGCTTATTGCGGGTCTATTGGAGCTTGCTTTTATTCTAGTTATAGATGCTTCCGCATCCTGCTGGTCTTTTTTTTTGAGCATTTGGTTTTCTTGGGTCAAAAGTGCAATCTTTTCAGCACAAGTCTGTTGTACCTTGCGCATCTCATTCATTTCTTCCATTAATTGATTAATGGGGTCAACATTATTTTGAGATATTTCTTCAGGTGATTGATTAGTTGTCTAATTTACAAGATTGTTTACTTGATCATTCATGGGTTGTGGTCCTTGTGATTCTTCCACCATTTTCCCTTTCTTGAAGAATCTCTATTGCCTGACTCCCCAAATTTCCTATATTAACATCTTGGTCTTGCATGGTTCTATTTGCCACTGTTTCCATTTATGTAATCCTTTTTGAGATATTGTGATTTCTTCTTGGCTCAATCTTATGTTGTTGTAGAAGTTTCTTTATCAATATTCTAAAAGAACTCAGATAATAAGTTATGTGTTTCAAAAGATTTATCATTCGTAATAAGTATATAAAACAATTTGATTGATAGAAAAT
>JAJJMC010010062.1:0-19052 GCA_023531435.1 Papaver californicum
GCGCGCTTCTGTGCCTGCAGTTCCTCCTCAACCATCTCGATCCGGTCTTCCCGATATCTGATTATGTCCTTTATAATTTTACTGTTGACTCCACTATCTTGTACTTTGTTTATCTTTCATTGATTTTCTCTTGCATCCTTTTGATATGTCTTTAATGTTATTTCCTGCACAAGAAAATGTGATTAAGTAATTCTTTTGGTTATCATATGATTTTCTAAGTACCATGAATTGAAGTACTTTTTACCTCAAATCATGTTGTTCGAGATCCCACACATACGAAACAAACCCGGGCCAGGGGTAAGATACAGGGTTGGTCCCGAACTGTCCTCTGAAAATTGATAAACCAATAATTAGGAACCCCTTCTTGATAAGAATTTCATTGTTAATAAAATTCTCTAAGGATAATGTTAACCTTTTGTATATGATTATGTCGTCAATCGCAACGATATCCAGAATATGATGTTCCTGGAGTAATTTTGAGCGCTCAAAGTATATGAAATTCCAGGATTAATGGAATTTTGATTATATTAATAATCATGACAATCTCCAAGATATGATGTTCCTGGATTCAAAGTATATGACATTCCGGGATTAAATGGAATTGTAATATTCTCCTTGGTACGATGTTCTTGGAGTGATTATAAAAGAAATTAATGAATTAATTGTCTACGTACCTGCTTTTTGTGGTAACATTGCATTGTTATTCACAGATAGTAAAGCTTTAAATATTGTGCATTCCACGGATGCTTTAAAATTTCTCCTTGCAAATTCTGAAGATAGTACGACCCTTGTCCTGCCGATGCTTGAATCACGTATGGTCCGTCCCATGTTGGTGCGAATTTTCCTGCTTTTTTGTCCCTTTGGTGTTCTGTTATTTGCCGGAGGACATATTGACCTTGGACAAAATTTCGGGATTTTACCCGCTTATGGTAGTCTCGAGCTAATCCCCTTTGATAATTCTCCATCTTTTGGAGTGCCACTTCTCTTTTTTCTTCCAAGTCATCCAGTTTTTGTAACATGAGATCTGAATTTAGGTTTTTCTCCCATGCTTCTGTTCTGGTCGTAGGCAAAATAACTTCTGTTGGTATTACTGCTTCCGTTCCATAAGTAAGAAGATATGGTGATTCTCCAGTTGAAGCTTTTCTCGTGGTTCTGTATGCCCATAATGTATTATGTAATTGTTCGCACCACTTATTATAATATCCATCCAATGTCTTCTTCAGATTTGTTGCGATTGTTTTATTTGTGGATTCTGCTTGCCCATTACTTTGTGGGTAAAAAGGTGTAGACTTATGTTTCTGAATATTATATGTTTCAAATAGCATATCGATATTCTTCCCCTGGAATTGTTTTCCATTATCAGAGACTATCGCTGCTGGAATCCCAAACCTACAAATGATATTCTCAAATAGAAATGTAAAAACATCTGTGTCTCTGATTCGCGCTAGTGCTTTTGCTTCTACCCACTTGGTGAAATAATCAGTGGCCACAATTAAATATTTTCTTTTCTTTGTGCCTTCAGCTAATGGTCCGACTATATCAACTCCCCATTTCGCAAATGGCCATGGACTAAGAATTGAATTTAATTCCGTAGCTGGTGCTTTGATTTTCTTACCAAATCGTTGACATTCTTCGCACCTTCGAACCATCTCTTCCGAATCTTTCAACATGGAAATCCAATAATAACCCTGCATTTTGGCTTTTAATGCTAGTGATCGTCTTCCACTATGGTTTCCTGCATCTCCATAATGTATTTCTTGAGAATTCGCAATCCTTCTTTTTGTGATAAACATCGAAATAATGGTCCAAGAAAAGAATGTCGATAAAGAATTCCATCTCTAAGTTGGTAACTGTTTGACTTAAGTTGAATTTTCCTTGCTTCTTTAGAATCTGTTGGTAATACTTTATTTTGTAAATATTGATGTATCGGGGCTCTCCAATCGGGCTTACTTGGTTGATCATTTTCTTGTTGCGATGTAGATGTGGCACTTTGTATGGCTGAGTCATCGATACCATCTTCCTCTATGTTATTTAACACTTGTGCTTTTATGGATGGCTCGTATATTCTCCCAATTTTTAGCGCTTTGGTATTTGGGTCATTTATCATGGACGAGATATACGCCAGTGCATCTGCATGTCGATTCTTTTCACGAGACAAATGTCGAGAAATAATATTTGGAATACAAACTGTTAAACTTTGTACAAGATTTTTGTATCGTTCCAAGTCATCATCGACCGTTTGATATTTTAACTCGATCTGTCTAATTACCAGCTGTGAGTCACTTGTGAGTCTTACATCACTTATTCCTAGTTCAATAATGAGTTTGAGAGCATGAACTACTGCTTCATATTCTACTATGTTATTTGTATGCTCTTCGAACTCAAGTCGAAATGAGTGTACCATACGTTCTCCCTTTGTTGCTGTAATCACGATACCTATTCCAGCCCCTTCTTTATTTCGCGACCCATCAACAAAAACCTCCCATCGTTGTGAACTATTTGAATCTAGGATATCTACTGGTTCTTCTTCTTCACACCCCGGTAGTCCTTGAATTTCATACTCTTCCTCGATTGGAAAATCTGCCAAAAAATCAGCTAGAACTTGGGATTTCTGCGCAGTTTGTATCTCGTAAACAATGTTGTATTGTTCTAGCTGAGCGTTCCATTTTGCTATTCTTCCTACCTTCCCTGTATTCTTTAAAACTGATTCCAATGGAGCTTTGGTTAATATACGAACATAATGAGTGAGAAAATAAGCGCGTAACTTCTGAGTAGCAAATACCACTGACAAAATTAATTGTTCAATCTTAGTATAATTTCTTTCTGCTGAATTCAAAGTTTTGTTGATGTAGTATACAGGTTTCTCGATCTTCTCATTCGTTCGCACCATTACTCCACTGATTGTATTTTCTGTTGCTGCTATGTACAAAGTTAACATTTCTTCTGGTTCTGGTTTTTGTAATGCTGGCAATGTGGCAAGATGTAATTTTATACTTTGAAATGCTTGCTCACAACGATCGTTCCATTCAAACTTATTTTTCTTCTTAAGTACATCAAAAAAGGGTTTACATCGTTCTGATGATCTTGCCATAAATCTACTTAGTGCAGCCAAACACCCATTTAACTTCTGTACACTCTTTATATTGTTTGGTGATGGCATATCCGTTATTGCTCGTATTTTTGCTGGATCAACTTGAATTCCATCTTTTGTAACCAGATATCCTAAAAATCGCCCTGATGTAACACCAAAAATACATTTTTCTGGATTTATTTTCATCTTATACTTTCGTAGTGCACCAAAAATCTCAGCCAGGTTCCGCAAATGATCACCAGATAACTTGCTTTTTACTAACATGTCATCCACATAAACTTCCAAAGTTTTTCCGATCCATGGTTTGAATATTGCATCCACTAGGCGTTGATATGTCGCTCCTGCATTCCGTAGTCCAAATGGCATTCTAGTGTAACAATACAATCCTCGCGGAGTAAAGAACGATGTGTGTTCCTGATCTGCTTCTGCTAATGCTATCTGGTTGTACCCAGATTGTCCGTCCATAAATGATAACATCTCATGTCCCTCAACAGCATCTACTAACTGGTCAATGTTTGGGAGTGGATAACTATCTTTTGGACATGCCTTATTTAGATTGGTGAAATCTATACAAATTCTTACTCCACCGTTCTTCTTCGGGATAATTACCATATTAGAAATCCATGTAGGGTATCGTATCTCTCGAATGGACCCTGCATCTAAAAGTTTTGTTAATTCTTTTTCCACTGGTTCATGATATTCCGGTGCGACTTTTCGTATCCGTTGGCGAAAAGGAATTGCATCAGGATGTATTTTTAATTCATGCTGGACGATGCTGGGATCGATCCCCGGCATGTCTTCTATTCTCCAAGCGAACACATCTGTATATTCACAGAGTAATTTGACTATCTGATGTTCCACATCTGATTTTATTAATGTCCCAATTCGCACTTGTTTGGGGCATTCTGCAGTGCCAATGTTTATGATTTTTGTTTGCTCTACTGGGGTGAAAACTGGTTTTGGAATCCCAATTGGAGTTGGGGTTCCCTTTAATTGCTACATCGCCCCTTTCTGCGGCTGATTTTCCAAATTTTCTTGATTTTTACTATTCTCTGCCTTTTCACTTTCTATTTTATTTTTTGCATTTTTTTCTAGGTATTGATTTATTTCTTCTTCCTTTGCTTTAATTTTTGACTCTTTTTTCTTTTTACATTGTAAATGATCCCGTTCTTCATTTATTCTTGTCTCTGCCATTATACAAAGTTTAGCATCTTCTTGATCACCCTTTATCTCCATCTCTCCTCGTGGTGTTGGAAATCGTAGATACTGATGATATGTTGATACTACACCCTTTAATTGATGAACCCATCGTCTTCCAATTATAGCATTGTACGGGGATGGTGCATCCACAATACTAAATCTTGTCAGGATGTTGATCGGTCCGGCTGAAACTTCAAGATCAATTTCTCCCTTTGGTTTGGACGATATTCCATTAAATCCATAAATGACAAATCGTGAAGTGATGAGTTGATCTTCTTTGAAACCCATTTTACAAAATATATTGTAGAACATCACATTTAATGAACTGCCCCCATCCAAGAGTATTTTCTTGACATTCCAACCAGATATCAATAGTGTCAACACAAGAGGGTCATTATGCATTTTAATTTCTTGATTTACTTCTTGTGCAAAAAATGTTAATGGATGTGCCATCCAATCCTCCCATAATTCTACTTGCCTTCCTTGAACTCTAAAGGCCTCGTGGTTCCGAATTCTCTTGCACAATTTCTTGTTGATTGCTACATTCAAATCCGTATCACACTTTTCCACACATGAAATCATATTAATTGTCTGTTTGTTATATGGAATATGTATTGCTTTGCCTTCATCATATTTCTCTGATGGTTCAATTTTTTGAACAAATTCCTTCAATTCTCCAGCAACGATCATTCTTTGTACCAATGTTATAAAATTTCTACAGTTGTTTGTTGTATGCCCTTTGTAGTTATGGTACTCACAATAGTCTTTGGAATGTTGTGTATGTTCCGGTTGATTTCCCTTTGTTATTGGCCATTGAAAACCTGGTCGATTCTTCAAAATGTTGAATAACCTGAAATATGAAATATTAAGCTTGGTAAAAGTTCTTTCTCGAAATTGTTGAGCAAAATTTTTTCCATTCCCTTGTCGAGAATGTTTTAATCCTTTTGATTCAACTTTTGGAAGACATTTCCTTTTCTGTTCTGGTAATTCTTCAACTGAATTTGTTCTCCTTGTATTTCCTTGATTTTCAGAATTAATTCTCGATCCTTGATCCTGTATATCTTGGAGTCTTGCACATGTTTCTATTATTTCTCTCAATTTGCCTTCAGTTTTTGGATTATTTCGATGGATTTCAACAAAGAGCTGACTCTTCCGATCTACAATCCCCCATTTATAATGGTTTATAGCTGTCATTGGGTCTAAATCACCTATTGCTTGACATATTGAATGCCATCTAGTTGTATATGATCGGATCGATTCTTCTGGCCATGACATTAAAGAATAAAGTCTGTCCTCCCCTGAATCAATTGGTCTGTTATACATGTATGCCTCTAAAAATTTTCTGACCAATTGTGCATAATTATTGATAGAATTTTCCGGTAATCTGTCGTACCACAATAATGTTGTCCCTGTTAAACTTGACGGAAAACATCTGCACATGATCACTTCATGATCGTCCCATCGCGACATTACTCGGTTATAATACTTTAAGTGCGATGTTGGATCCTTGGTTCCATCGTAACATTCGAACACTGGAATATTATATTCTCTTGGTAACGATACGCGCGTTAAATGTTGCGCTAACGGTGTTCGCTTTGCTTCTTTCAATACCTCTTCTATCCTTCCCCCCTCTTTATTTTTTAATCCTTTAATTTCCTCCTTCATTTGTTCCATCGCTTCCAAACATGTTTCCCATTGGGTTCGTTGAAAGTTACTTTCCTGTTGTCTTCTTACCCGAGATGTCGATCCTGCCAACACTATTCTTTGATCTGAATTCCGCTGTTCATTTCTTGATATTTGTCTACTCGACGTTGGCTCCTGATTTCGTACTCTAGTCACAGTTGGTCTTTGTTCTTGCTGAATTACATCTTTTAAAACTTGATTTTCGGTTGCTAGTAACTCAATTCGATGATTGCTTGCTCTTTGTTCCTTTCTTATTTCCTTTATTTCTTCTAATAGGTCCTGTATTTGTCGTGTCTTTCTTCGAGAACTCTCATGATCTGAAGAGAAATTCTGAACCATAGTATTTGACATTAATTCTTGACTTGGGGTATGATTTCCCTCAATGCTTTGTTGTTGTCCTGAATCACTCCCTTCTTCTTGTCTATTTTCCAAGCCTTCATTACTATTTGGTTCCCAGAATTCGCGTCTTGAGACATATTTTCTAGAATTTGCTGTTTCTTCACTATCTTTTGCCTTCTCGATCGTTTTCCTTCCTCGATATCTAAAAATATTTTTTCAGAAAATTAGTCAAATGAACTCTTATTTATTAAATCATAAGAGATTCTAATTATTATTTTAACTGTAAACTTTCCCTATCACAAGTCCAGCTTTTCCTTCTTCATAAAATCTTTGTTTCATATTTTTATCTATTTTATTCCTCACAAGGTATTTTTCATGTTAATAAAATATACTTATGTAAATAAGCTTTACCCCTACTTTTCACATCTTGCGAAATTAAATTTTCCCATCTTTTCTTACCAAAAAATTTTTCTTTCATGGATGATTTAGTTTTTTCATTAAATCTCTTTTTCATTTATCAGGTAGGATAAATCCTTTTTTCGCCCCTCCTTCTAGCGCCAAATTGTTTATGCCAAAAGATCCTTTCAGCTAAACAACCAATCAAACTCTTGGATTCAAGTTAAATAAATGTAAACTAACAATAGAGAAACGTTCTTTTATGTAATAAAGAATCATACTTTACCAAAATGTTTAAACTTAATACAATTGATCATCCAGGTTTTGTAATTTCTGGGTTTATAAAACTGTATACAATTTTCAATTTAATACAAAAATTCATACATTATACCACTACTTCCCATAGGTTCGTACCTAAAAATTTCTTCCCTCCCTTTCTCTGGTTTTTCTTTCTATTTTTTCCCCGTCCTCCTCTTTGTTGTTTGACTCTTCTATTTATAGATCTATTTTTCTGGGTCGCTCTTTATGCAACGTGTCATTTTCTATAGCCTGGTCATCGTTTCTGGATCAATTCTTCTTTGGGTCGATCCATCTTGTCTCGATGTATCTATCATTCTTGTATTTTGTCTTTTACTTGGTGCGATCATATAGATGACAGATCACTCTTAATTACTTTCCTGATTCGATGCTTTATATGTCCGAAGCGTGCTTCCTTATCTTCAAAGACTTCTGTAATCTCGATCATTAAAATAATAGAGTAATTATTACAATTTACTTTCTCGACCATAGAGTAATTATTACATTTTACTTTCTCGATCCTAAAATAATATAGTAATAACAACTTTCTACTTTCTCGATCAGCTATCATTTAATGATGTTTGTTTTATTCGATGGCGTTCAGCTTTCTCGATCTTATGTGTCATTCATGCGATTCATCGCTTAGATGTCAGGAAACGTCTCGTGTCTTTTAAAATTTGATATCTTTAATAATGATCATGTGTTTCTCATCTTTTTTAATCTGGTTGCTTCTTAACTTGATCTTCTTCCACGTGTCATGCTTCTTTAATTTACTAACAATTTGCCCCCTTCTTCTCTTTTTTACAAAATCATCCAACGGTCGATCCGAGATTTTGAAAAATAGAGAAGGGCTTGTCGTTTTTAACTTTTCAGTTTCTTTTCTGCACGTTATCCGAGTTTTCCGCTGGTATTAACATGATTATGTCAGTTACACTTTTTTCAATGAAATCAAATCTTTTCCGATTATTTTGCTCTCCCATCTTGTGGCGGTTACCATTCTTCTTCTTTAAATATCCTGTAACTTTCTACTGTCTCTTTTTTAGTTATTGCACTTTGTCTTCCTTAAACTTTTCAAATCTTCCCACTACTCAGGAGTTTTGTTCTCGTTAATTGGTTTCTTCTTTACTTCAATTTGACCATTGTTAACTTCTTTTCTCCAAGTAAGTAACTTTATTTTTCTTGATTCAAAATTTTCTTTTTATGGCTGAGGGTCTATTGGTGTAGTAAAAAAGATTGTGATTCTAAGGTTATGTATGAATGAAAAAGCCCTTTTTTACACTGTGATTATTGCTAGGTAATTTCTTCATATATTAATTTTTTCCTTCTTTTGTTTCTTTTTGCTCATATCTTCAATATGTCTCCAAGAAAATCTGATGCTGCCAGCAATCAAGGTGAAAACAGGAGATCAAGTAGGTCTTCTTCATCTCGATATGCTGTTTCTCGTCGAGATTTATCTCTTGCTATCCCTTCTCCTGCTGTACCTCGTACTGTACGGGATTCTTCTCCCGATGTCCCTCATGTTGCCCCCAAGAATAAAGGGTCAATGTCATCTAGCTATCGATCTATGGATATTGAAGAATTTAAAAGAAGACATAATCTTCAAGGATTTAAAGTTTCTTTTGTTGATAGTGCTTCCGATATGATAACCTACGATTCGATGAAAAAATTTCAATATACCCATCATAGATTATTAATTTCTGTTGGTGCCTTGGAAGCTGGTCTTCATCTCCCTCTGTATGAAAAGAACAACCCTTTCCAGTTCACAGTTCTTGCTACTCGCAGCAGGGCTCCACATACTCAACTTCGTTCTATCACACAGTATAATGGTAATTGGTGGCGAATTCTCGATGAATGTACCCTTCGCAGTGAGGGTCGTACCCGTCTTACTTGTTATGTTCCCGATCCTTCAGAACGTGTTCATTATACGCCCGAGAATTTCCAGAATACTTATGGTGATGGTATTACTGTTAAAAATTATGTCAAATGGAGTGTTAGTCCTGTTCGCAAATGCTCCCAAGGGTTTCCTCTTCTTCGAGAAGTTGATGACCCCAGAATCAAGGTAGCTCCATATACCAATGCTGACTTTCCTTCAAATGAGAGAATTCGTCGAGAACATGATTATAAATGGTATCGTACCCCTATTCTGATCGAGGGACCTTGGGTATATGGTGACATCCCTACTAGTGAAATTCAACATCTTCGCAATTGTTTCCCGAACTATTGCCCCTGGAGATTGAACTTTGATGATTATAAATTTGACTTCAAGGTTCGGAACTCTTAGTTGATATCATTCCTTTTAGATATAGTGTATCGATCTTTAATGTCTTTTTAAATGTTATTACTTTTTTTTGATTCCAGGTCGATCCTTCTTTGGACATCGGAATCCCCCTTCCTCCACCTGATCGAGGTATTAAAATCGTCGAGAATAGAGAGATCGTCGAGAATGAACAATCGATCGAACCTGCTGTTGAGGGTAAAGGAAAGCGAAAATTAATTCTCACAGCAGAGAAGAAGCAGAAGAAGCCCAGAACTCTTGAACTTTCAACTGAGGTTGTAGGAGAGATGGCTTCCAGTTTGAATAAGGGAGAAGGTAGCTCGATTGTTGCTCTTCCATTGGATCAGTCTGATCCTATCGATGTTATTCCAGTTTCGTCGATGCCAGCAGAAATTGTGGTATCGGAACGATCCGATCCTATTGTTGCACCTCTTTCTGGTACTTCATCCAATTTTTATAACATCGTTTCTCCACTTCCTTTTGATTTCGTGCTTGATTCCTCTGTACCCGATAATGGTGCATTGGAAACTTTTCTGGCCTTCCTTAAGAAGAGGGAGATGATATTGTTATTGATGATCTTGTTGATGTAGTGAATGAAGTATCTCATGTTGAAGAAGAGAATACATCGGAGAAGGATAATGCCGAGATACTTCCGATTGGTGGTGTGGAAAATATGAATGTTGAAGCTAATACCGCCATCGTTGAAGAAGCTAACATTACTGACCGGACTGAAGAAGAAAACTCTCCTTCCAGTTCGATCCCTCCTTCCAGTTCGATCCCTCCTTCCAGTTCGATCCCTCCTTCCAGTTCGATCCCTTCTTCCAGTTCGATCCCTCTTGAAGTCGAAGGGACTTCTGAAGTAATTCTCGAGTCGATCGCTCCTTCCAAAATTTTAGTTCGATCTACTTCTGTTGCTGTTGAGGTCGATACTTCAATTCAAAGTGCCGATCCTTCTACTCTGAAGTCTATTTCCGATCGAATCTCCAGTGAAGGTTTTAATTTAGTTGGTGATGAAGAAGAAGCATATAAATGGTTTCTTTCTCAAGGGCTTTGGAATGTTTCAGCTACTGCTGAGGTTATCAAATCTGATTCTGGCTTCATGTCTCGATTCCGGGACTCACTTAGTGCGATTCCTATGGATGAAACTTTGGATGCATGGTCCAAGAGTGATATTTTTGAGCAAAATTTTCCTGTAAAGCCTCCTCCAACCTTCAATGAAGTTTTGACTCTTTCCGATAGTTCATTATATTCACTTCCGCAACAAGCTTTAGCCCAACTCCAGTATAGTAACGACTGTCTATTTAGTGGTTATAAATTTTATAAGGCTCGAGCTACCATGATGGGATTAATATTCAAGAAAGAATCAGTGGAGATGAAGGAGAAGAATGCCTCCTTACAACAAGTGAATGATGAATTGCAACAGCAAAATGATCTTCTTCAACAACAACTTCAACAACTTCAACAGCTTCAACATCAACATAATGATCAATATCAGCAACAACAGGATCGTCTCCGAACTATTGAAGGTCACAATCAAGATCTTCAGAATCAAAATCAAGGTTTATTTTTCATACCTTTTCAATTACTATTTTATTTACTTGATTTATATGAAACATTTAAATTTTATACTAGGTCCAGTGGAAAATATGGAGACATTATTTAGGATCGAACGTAGAATGGTACAATTGAATAATCATGCAAGGGAAGTTTTCAAAGAGATGAATGTGGTTAGAGAAAAACTGACTCAACTGAACGATAGTTTTGATTTAGCCACTTGGAGGCGTAATAAAGCAGAATCAAAATATCGAGAAGTTGTAAAATTGCTAATTCAAAAAGAATTAGAGTTTAAATCTGTTGTCAGAGGTACATTTTGGTTTATCTGATTTTATAGTTCTTGATATCATAAAACTCGTCTGATATTTTCTTGTATTTTCAGAATTGGAGAAAAAATTTAATGAAGCTAAGGATCGAGTAATACAAGTAGAAACTGAGCTTAATACGGCGAAAGATTCAGTGAAAAACATTACTCAAGAGTTAAAGACTTCTGAATATAATGTGACTCTTAGCGCCTCAAAAATTGAGAGTTTACATGCTCGACTATCTACTGAACTTTCCAAAATTACTGCTCGTGAACAAAAGATTGATTCACTAGCTGCACAATTAAGTGAAGAGAAAAATCAAAAATTGTGTCTTAGTGCTCAAATAGAAGCAAATCAGCAAAAGATCGAAGAGCTTCACAAAGAAATCAACTTTGGGCGTGATTTCGTTCAATGGGTCAGGCAGGATGCTAAAGCGAAAATTGCAATGTCCTTCAATACTGCTTTAGATCGTGCACAATCCGATCCTTCAGTGCTTAGTACGCGCGCTTCTGTGCCTGCAGTTCCTCCTCAACCATCTCGATCCGGTCTTCCCGATATCTGATTATGTCCTTTATAATTTTACTGTTGACTCCACTATCTTGTACTTTGTTTATCTTTCATTGATTTTCTCTTGCATCCTTTTGATATGTCTTTAATGTTATTTCCTGCACAAGAAAATGTGATTAAGTAATTCTTTTGGTTATCATATGATTTTCTAAGTACCATGAATTGAAGTACTTTTTACCTCAAATCATGTTGTTCGAGATCCCACACATACGAAACAAACCCGGGCCAGGGGTAAGATACAGGGTTGGTCCCGAACTGTCCTCTGAAAATTGATAAACCAATAATTAGGAACCCCTTCTTGATAAGAATTTCATTGTTAATAAAATTCTCTAAGGATAATGTTAACCTTTTGTATATGATTATGTCGTCAATCGCAACGATATCCAGAATATGATGTTCCTGGAGTAATTTTGAGCGCTCAAAGTATATGAAATTCCAGGATTAATGGAATTTTGATTATATTAATAATCATGACAATCTCCAAGATATGATGTTCCTGGATTCAAAGTATATGACATTCCGGGATTAAATGGAATTGTAATATTCTCCTTGGTACGATGTTCTTGGAGTGATTATAAAAGAAATTAATGAATTAATTGTCTACGTACCTGCTTTTTGTGGTAACATTGCATTGTTATTCACAGATAGTAAAGCTTTAAATATTGTGCATTCCACGGATGCTTTAAAATTTCTCCTTGCAAATTCTGAAGATAGTACGACCCTTGTCCTGCCGATGCTTGAATCACGTATGGTCCGTCCCATGTTGGTGCGAATTTTCCTGCTTTTTTGTCCCTTTGGTGTTCTGTTATTTGCCGGAGGACATATTGACCTTGGACAAAATTTCGGGATTTTACCCGCTTATGGTAGTCTCGAGCTAATCCCCTTTGATAATTCTCCATCTTTTGGAGTGCCACTTCTCTTTTTTCTTCCAAGTCATCCAGTTTTTGTAACATGAGATCTGAATTTAGGTTTTTCTCCCATGCTTCTGTTCTGGTCGTAGGCAAAATAACTTCTGTTGGTATTACTGCTTCCGTTCCATAAGTAAGAAGATATGGTGATTCTCCAGTTGAAGCTTTTCTCGTGGTTCTGTATGCCCATAATGTATTATGTAATTGTTCGCACCACTTATTATAATATCCATCCAATGTCTTCTTCAGATTTGTTGCGATTGTTTTATTTGTGGATTCTGCTTGCCCATTACTTTGTGGGTAAAAAGGTGTAGACTTATGTTTCTGAATATTATATGTTTCAAATAGCATATCGATATTCTTCCCCTGGAATTGTTTTCCATTATCAGAGACTATCGCTGCTGGAATCCCAAACCTACAAATGATATTCTCAAATAGAAATGTAAAAACATCTGTGTCTCTGATTCGCGCTAGTGCTTTTGCTTCTACCCACTTGGTGAAATAATCAGTGGCCACAATTAAATATTTTCTTTTCTTTGTGCCTTCAGCTAATGGTCCGACTATATCAACTCCCCATTTCGCAAATGGCCATGGACTAAGAATTGAATTTAATTCCGTAGCTGGTGCTTTGATTTTCTTACCAAATCGTTGACATTCTTCGCACCTTCGAACCATCTCTTCCGAATCTTTCAACATGGAAATCCAATAATAACCCTGCATTTTGGCTTTTAATGCTAGTGATCGTCTTCCACTATGGTTTCCTGCATCTCCATAATGTATTTCTTGAGAATTCGCAATCCTTCTTTTTGTGATAAACATCGAAATAATGGTCCAAGAAAAGAATGTCGATAAAGAATTCCATCTCTAAGTTGGTAACTGTTTGACTTAAGTTGAATTTTCCTTGCTTCTTTAGAATCTGTTGGTAATACTTTATTTTGTAAATATTGATGTATCGGGGCTCTCCAATCGGGCTTACTTGGTTGATCATTTTCTTGTTGCGATGTAGATGTGGCACTTTGTATGGCTGAGTCATCGATACCATCTTCCTCTATGTTATTTAACACTTGTGCTTTTATGGATGGCTCGTATATTCTCCCAATTTTTAGCGCTTTGGTATTTGGGTCATTTATCATGGACGAGATATACGCCAGTGCATCTGCATGTCGATTCTTTTCACGAGACAAATGTCGAGAAATAATATTTGGAATACAAACTGTTAAACTTTGTACAAGATTTTTGTATCGTTCCAAGTCATCATCGACCGTTTGATATTTTAACTCGATCTGTCTAATTACCAGCTGTGAGTCACTTGTGAGTCTTACATCACTTATTCCTAGTTCAATAATGAGTTTGAGAGCATGAACTACTGCTTCATATTCTACTATGTTATTTGTATGCTCTTCGAACTCAAGTCGAAATGAGTGTACCATACGTTCTCCCTTTGTTGCTGTAATCACGATACCTATTCCAGCCCCTTCTTTATTTCGCGACCCATCAACAAAAACCTCCCATCGTTGTGAACTATTTGAATCTAGGATATCTACTGGTTCTTCTTCTTCACACCCCGGTAGTCCTTGAATTTCATACTCTTCCTCGATTGGAAAATCTGCCAAAAAATCAGCTAGAACTTGGGATTTCTGCGCAGTTTGTATCTCGTAAACAATGTTGTATTGTTCTAGCTGAGCGTTCCATTTTGCTATTCTTCCTACCTTCCCTGTATTCTTTAAAACTGATTCCAATGGAGCTTTGGTTAATATACGAACATAATGAGTGAGAAAATAAGCGCGTAACTTCTGAGTAGCAAATACCACTGACAAAATTAATTGTTCAATCTTAGTATAATTTCTTTCTGCTGAATTCAAAGTTTTGTTGATGTAGTATACAGGTTTCTCGATCTTCTCATTCGTTCGCACCATTACTCCACTGATTGTATTTTCTGTTGCTGCTATGTACAAAGTTAACATTTCTTCTGGTTCTGGTTTTTGTAATGCTGGCAATGTGGCAAGATGTAATTTTATACTTTGAAATGCTTGCTCACAACGATCGTTCCATTCAAACTTATTTTTCTTCTTAAGTACATCAAAAAAGGGTTTACATCGTTCTGATGATCTTGCCATAAATCTACTTAGTGCAGCCAAACACCCATTTAACTTCTGTACACTCTTTATATTGTTTGGTGATGGCATATCCGTTATTGCTCGTATTTTTGCTGGATCAACTTGAATTCCATCTTTTGTAACCAGATATCCTAAAAATCGCCCTGATGTAACACCAAAAATACATTTTTCTGGATTTATTTTCATCTTATACTTTCGTAGTGCACCAAAAATCTCAGCCAGGTTCCGCAAATGATCACCAGATAACTTGCTTTTTACTAACATGTCATCCACATAAACTTCCAAAGTTTTTCCGATCCATGGTTTGAATATTGCATCCACTAGGCGTTGATATGTCGCTCCTGCATTCCGTAGTCCAAATGGCATTCTAGTGTAACAATACAATCCTCGCGGAGTAAAGAACGATGTGTGTTCCTGATCTGCTTCTGCTAATGCTATCTGGTTGTACCCAGATTGTCCGTCCATAAATGATAACATCTCATGTCCCTCAACAGCATCTACTAACTGGTCAATGTTTGGGAGTGGATAACTATCTTTTGGACATGCCTTATTTAGATTGGTGAAATCTATACAAATTCTTACTCCACCGTTCTTCTTCGGGATAATTACCATATTAGAAATCCATGTAGGGTATCGTATCTCTCGAATGGACCCTGCATCTAAAAGTTTTGTTAATTCTTTTTCCACTGGTTCATGATATTCCGGTGCGACTTTTCGTATCCGTTGGCGAAAAGGAATTGCATCAGGATGTATTTTTAATTCATGCTGGACGATGCTGGGATCGATCCCCGGCATGTCTTCTATTCTCCAAGCGAACACATCTGTATATTCACAGAGTAATTTGACTATCTGATGTTCCACATCTGATTTTATTAATGTCCCAATTCGCACTTGTTTGGGGCATTCTGCAGTGCCAATGTTTATGATTTTTGTTTGCTCTACTGGGGTGAAAACTGGTTTTGGAATCCCAATTGGAGTTGGGGTTCCCTTTAATTGCTACATCGCCCCTTTCTGCGGCTGATTTTCCAAATTTTCTTGATTTTTACTATTCTCTGCCTTTTCACTTTCTATTTTATTTTTTGCATTTTTTTCTAGGTATTGATTTATTTCTTCTTCCTTTGCTTTAATTTTTGACTCTTTTTTCTTTTTACATTGTAAATGATCCCGTTCTTCATTTATTCTTGTCTCTGCCATTATACAAAGTTTAGCATCTTCTTGATCACCCTTTATCTCCATCTCTCCTCGTGGTGTTGGAAATCGTAGATACTGATGATATGTTGATACTACACCCTTTAATTGATGAACCCATCGTCTTCCAATTATAGCATTGTACGGGGATGGTGCATCCACAATACTAAATCTTGTCAGGATGTTGATCGGTCCGGCTGAAACTTCAAGATCAATTTCTCCCTTTGGTTTGGACGATATTCCATTAAATCCATAAATGACAAATCGTGAAGTGATGAGTTGATCTTCTTTGAAACCCATTTTACAAAATATATTGTAGAACATCACATTTAATGAACTGCCCCCATCCAAGAGTATTTTCTTGACATTCCAACCAGATATCAATAGTGTCAACACAAGAGGGTCATTATGCATTTTAATTTCTTGATTTACTTCTTGTGCAAAAAATGTTAATGGATGTGCCATCCAATCCTCCCATAATTCTACTTGCCTTCCTTGAACTCTAAAGGCCTCGTGGTTCCGAATTCTCTTGCACAATTTCTTGTTGATTGCTACATTCAAATCCGTATCACACTTTTCCACACATGAAATCATATTAATTGTCTGTTTGTTATATGGAATATGTATTGCTTTGCCTTCATCATATTTCTCTGATGGTTCAATTTTTTGAACAAATTCCTTCAATTCTCCAGCAACGATCATTCTTTGTACCAATGTTATAAAATTTCTACAGTTGTTTGTTGTATGCCCTTTGTAGTTATGGTACTCACAATAGTCTTTGGAATGTTGTGTATGTTCCGGTTGATTTCCCTTTGTTATTGGCCATTGAAAACCTGGTCGATTCTTCAAAATGTTGAATAACCTGAAATATGAAATATTAAGCTTGGTAAAAGTTCTTTCTCGAAATTGTTGAGCAAAATTTTTTCCATTCCCTTGTCGAGAATGTTTTAATCCTTTTGATTCAACTTTTGGAAGACATTTCCTTTTCTGTTCTGGTAATTCTTCAACTGAATTTGTTCTCCTTGTATTTCCTTGATTTTCAGAATTAATTCTCGATCCTTGATCCTGTATATCTTGGAGTCTTGCACATGTTTCTATTATTTCTCTCAATTTGCCTTCAGTTTTTGGATTATTTCGATGGATTTCAACAAAGAGCTGACTCTTCCGATCTACAATCCCCCATTTATAATGGTTTATAGCTGTCATTGGGTCTAAATCACCTATTGCTTGACATATTGAATGCCATCTAGTTGTATATGATCGGATCGATTCTTCTGGCCATGACATTAAAGAATAAAGTCTGTCCTCCCCTGAATCAATTGGTCTGTTATACATGTATGCCTCTAAAAATTTTCTGACCAATTGTGCATAATTATTGATAGAATTTTCCGGTAATCTGTCGTACCACAATAATGTTGTCCCTGTTAAACTTGACGGAAAACATCTGCACATGATCACTTCATGATCGTCCCATCGCGACATTACTCGGTTATAATACTTTAAGTGCGATGTTGGATCCTTGGTTCCATCGTAACATTCGAACACTGGAATATTATATTCTCTTGGTAACGATACGCGCGTTAAATGTTGCGCTAACGGTGTTCGCTTTGCTTCTTTCAATACCTCTTCTATCCTTCCCCCCTCTTTATTTTTTAATCCTTTAATTTCCTCCTTCATTTGTTCCATCGCTTCCAAACATGTTTCCCATTGGGTTCGTTGAAAGTTACTTTCCTGTTGTCTTCTTACCCGAGATGTCGATCCTGCCAACACTATTCTTTGATCTGAATTCCGCTGTTCATTTCTTGATATTTGTCTACTCGACGTTGGCTCCTGATTTCGTACTCTAGTCACAGTTGGTCTTTGTTCTTGCTGAATTACATCTTTTAAAACTTGATTTTCGGTTGCTAGTAACTCAATTCGATGATTGCTTGCTCTTTGTTCCTTTCTTATTTCCTTTATTTCTTCTAATAGGTCCTGTATTTGTCGTGTCTTTCTTCGAGAACTCTCATGATCTGAAGAGAAATTCTGAACCATAGTATTTGACATTAATTCTTGACTTGGGGTATGATTTCCCTCAATGCTTTGTTGTTGTCCTGAATCACTCCCTTCTTCTTGTCTATTTTCCAAGCCTTCATTACTATTTGGTTCCCAGAATTCGCGTCTTGAGACATATTTTCTAGAATTTGCTGTTTCTTCACTATCTTTTGCCTTCTCGATCGTTTTCCTTCCTCGATATCTAAAAATATTTTTTCAGAAAATTAGTCAAATGAACTCTTATTTATTAAATCATAAGAGATTCTAATTATTATTTTAACTGTAAACTTTCCCTATCACAAGTCCAGCTTTTCCTTCTTCATAAAATCTTTGTTTCATATTTTTATCTATTTTATTCCTCACAAGGTATTTTTCATGTTAATAAAATATACTTATGTAAATAAGCTTTACCCCTACTTTTCACATCTTGCGAAATTAAATTTTCCCATCTTTTCTTACCAAAAAATTTTTCTTTCATGGATGATTTAGTTTTTTCATTAAATCTCTTTTTCATTTATCAGGTAGGATAAATCCTTTTTTCGCCCCTCCTTCTAGCGCCAAATTGTTTATGCCAAAAGATCCTTTCAGCTAAACAACCAATCAAACTCTTGGATTCAAGTTAAATAAATGTAAACTAACAATAGAGAAACGTTCTTTTATGTAATAAAGAATCATACTTTACCAAAATGTTTAAACTTAATACAATTGATCATCCAGGTTTTGTAATTTCTGGGTTTATAAAACTGTATACAATTTTCAATTTAATACAAAAATTCATACATTATACCACTACTTCCCATAGGTTCGTACCTAAAAATTTCTTCCCTCCCTTTCTCTGGTTTTTCTTTCTATTTTTTCCCCGTCCTCCTCTTTGTTGTTTGACTCTTCTATTTATAGATCTATTTTTCTGGGTCGCTCTTTATGCAACGTGTCATTTTCTATAGCCTGGTCATCGTTTCTGGATCAATTCTTCTTTGGGTCGATCCATCTTGTCTCGATGTATCTATCATTCTTGTATTTTGTCTTTTACTTGGTGCGATCATATAGATGACAGATCACTCTTAATTACTTTCCTGATTCGATGCTTTATATGTCCGA